>LBNU01036130.1:103108-113126 GCA_014162995.1 Artemisia annua | reverse complement strand
GAAAAAATAAATAATGAGCATAGCAAAGATCGCCTTCGCAGATATCAATAGCTGAGTTCTAAGTAAACATTATAGAAGAGAAGCATAATACTTATGAGATTTTTATAAAATCATACAAGAAGAATGTCAATACATGCTTTTTGGTTTCAATGTGTATACTTCAGTTCATTGCAAGTTTAAAAAGACAGACCAAATGAAATTACCGACCTTCAAAAACCAAATATAGCAATACAACTACTACTTTATCTATATGTATAAATACACACTAACACACACGCACACATACAAACAGGCACACAGGCAAAAACACAGCTAGACATGCTTTGGGTTACTGCTTGATTATAAACATTCCTACATGATGAAAGTAAAGATCTATAATGGTAAAACGGTATCAAGATGTTAAGCCACTAAAGATTGTTAGTGTCATATAAACTTTCACATAGAAGGCCACTGAACTGGCCACCTTGGGCAATATAGATTCCATGTTCACAGATAAGAAACTAATCCATCAATTTAGTTACTCAAAAAAAAAAAAGGCATGGTGAAGATAACCAATTTACCCTACTAACGGGATCAATAAACCAAGCATCTGTGCTTTTACAACCGAAATATTTGATGCCAGATTTATAACAGCTCCTCATGGTTATAGCCTTATNATACAAACAGGCACACAGGCAAAAACACAGCTAGACATGCTTTGGGTTACTGCTTGATTATAAACATTCCTACATGATGAAAGTAAAGATCTATAATGGTAAAACGGTATCAAGATGTTAAGCCACTAAAGATTGTTAGTGTCATATAAACTTTCACATAGAAGGCCACTGAACTGGCCACCTTGGGCAATATAGATTCCATGTTCACAGATAAGAAACTAATCCATCAATTTAGTTACTCAAAAAAAAAAAAGGCATGGTGAAGATAACCAATTTACCCTACTAACGGGATCAATAAACCAAGCATCTGTGCTTTTACAACCGAAATATTTGATGCCAGATTTATAACAGCTCCTCATGGTTATAGCCTTATAGGTTTGAAGCATAACCCGATGGCTGCAACTATTGCCCTAATCCTATATTAGTTTTACAAATTTAAGTTTTAACTTTCCATGTGCACACACGCTAAACATGATTACAAACAGGCCTTTTAATGTATTTCTATAAGCATCCACTATATTCACACTCAACTGACTTAATGCTTTAAATGACATTAAAGTTGGAATCTGCACACAATAAGTGTGGTAGAAATGTGAATGGTGAAGGTGGATACGTGGGCCCAAGAACAGGAATAAAGTTAGAAAATATTATATAGGAATGAAGTTCGTAAGTGTTTTTATGTCAAGCCGGCAAGCTTTTGCAACATCTAAAGCTTATGCATTTAGTAGAAAAAACAAAGTGACACCAATACAGTTAATACTAATGGCAACCAACTAGTTTCAAGATAGATGATCTTACTTCAACGTAGAGGCCTCCTTCACTCCATCCATCAATTTTGGAACGCCCTCCTTGTCCAGAAGAAATCAGTGCTTTGAGGCCTGCTATCCAAACTTCAGCCTCAACTTTGTCCTTGCAGATCTAGACAGACAAACAACGCAAACAAATAGAATGATGAGAACTTACTCATATATGATAAATGCCGAAATTAACAATCACTACTCACCAAATCAAGAGAACGTTTCCCGTTGTTATATATGAGAGAAAACGAAAGATAGTCCTTTTCAGGACGTAGAAAACGTCGGAATACAGCCTGGTGGCACATTTGAAAGGGGAGCATCATATTAATATTTCATTTAATGGAAAAAAACACGTATACATGTGATAATGCAGAGATCTTAGCAAGTAATCTCATGCACTTTCTTAAGGATATAGATACTTACGGTTCGTTGACCAGGAACAATCCTAGAGACCAAGGCTAATTTCAAGCTTCTTTCACCACTAGTGGAAATCCAAATTAAAGATGATTCATCCTGTGTAGATTCAGATTTAAAGCCATTAGAAATCATCAATTTATATGAAATAATAGAAAGGTTCAATTTTGACAGCATCTAAGAAGAGTTAACTTAAAGGAGAAGATCATCAATATGATGCAGCCATTGACATACCATCGACAGAATATATATATTTAGTTGAAAAGCAGCAGCTACAATATAAGTATCTTTTTCTTTTATTCTAAGTGTCTATTAGGATGGCAATAAAGTCGTACTTAAGGAAAACGGAATATTAATGAACACAGACGTGGATTGTCTATATAATTTTTTACGTTTTAATACTCTTTTCTCAGAATTAGGACAACATCTCGAGTTGCAAGAAACAAAAAAATAAACCTTCCATGGCAGATATAATCTATAGAGCAAGTTTGATAACTCACATGAGAAAGTCTAAACGGACAAAATTTGGGCTTCCCCTTGCGACCATATTTTAGTAACTGAGCGCCCTTCTTCAGAGCAATTAATGCCTGCAATAGTCAACAAGGCATTTAACAATGATTGAAATGCTAGCACGTTGCAATATCAAGTAAACTAGAAACTGTCGATCATGCTACAAAAACCAGTAAAATTTCCATGAGACTTATTTTATCATTTGAACATTTTCCACTATAATTACATACAAATAAGTAGATGCATAGATCATGAAGTGGCGATTAGACATAAGGCATCTCATGCTCACGGACGGACCTACATGGATGCCGGGTGTGACACGGGCCACACTCGATTTTGGGTTGCAAAGTGTAGTTTTTATCAAAAAGTTTCGTTTAGTTTATATGTGCAACCCCCGATATTTTTGCTATTTGCTTTGCGGTGCAACTTTAAGTTAGCTAAAAAAATCTTTATGCTGCGATTTTTTGTGCTTATGATTGGAAAAAATTTGTGCAACACCCTTTCTGAAATCTTAGGTCCGTCCCTGCTCATCCTGTAGCGCCTTTCAGGCTTGTCCTTGTATTAGTTAGTATCCATCAAAGAAATAACAATTCAAGTATTGGCATCAATAGTATGTTCGCTATATATGATCCTATGACCCCGTGGCGGAGACAGGAGGGGGGCAGGGTGGGCACGTGCCCCTCTAGCGAAAAAATTGTAGTGTAAATTTTCTAAAATATCCGGCTATTATTGTAATTTACCCCTAAGGAACCGATTTGTAGTGTAGTTTCTAAAAAATATCAAAGTTTGCCCCGTCAGCCATAACTTTCTGGTTCCGCCCCTGCTAGTATGGCCTCGTGATTAGTGCAGTAGCCGAGCCGAACCGAACCCACTTATTCAAGATCTATTCTTCTATAGGTAAACAAATAGTAAAGTTTTATTTCAAAATTTTTGAAAAATAACAAACAGTCTTAGAATATATACATTACGAATATAGTTCTCCACTTAACCATATAACCAAAATTCAACTAGCATACCAAATATGTAATAATACATTTAATCATGTGAAAATGAATGTAATATATAAAAAAAAGTAAACCTGGTGGATGTCACGTTGAGAGGAGCTAGCAAGATCTGCCATTCCATGTGACAGATTCAGCGGACCAACACCAATAATAATAATCTCCGTTCATTACTTAACTCTACCATCAACCTTCACAACACTTGATAATAATATCAACTAATCCTTCACTCAGATCTATCTATCAACAATATGTTTTCACTCGTCGTAGTAAGTTTTTCTGGTAGTTTTCCGGTAAAGTCTGGTCGGAGTCAAATGGTGGTAAGGAAGAAGAGAGAACTTTTTTTAATTTTGGCGGAGGTGTAAATGTTGGAATATTACTCAATTTAATTCTTTTTTTTTGGAGTTTTATACTTGCATATGATTTGGTTGTAACTTACTACTTTAATTATTAACACTTCAGTTCAGTTTCTCTTATCACTTTGTACTTGTGTCTTAGACCACAAGGTGGGTAGAGTCTAACGTTGTGGGACAGCGTCGTGAGAAAAGTGTTGTCATTTTAGTATTTTTATTTTAACGCTATAATTTATCACTTAGCATAAAATATGTTTCACTGCTATAAAAGTGGTGTCATCGATAAAAGTAGTATCATAGGTCCACACATAACAACAACAACAACAAAAACTGAAATACTCATGATGTGGCTAGTGAGTATGGCGCGACCCCGACGTCACAAAAAATGGTATGGTTGTGGCGCTAGAGATGCACAAAAAAAACCGGTTCATAAACCGAATCGAGAAGAAAACCGAAACTGGTTTTCTCAAAAAACCGGCTTAAGAAAAACCGAACCGCCGGTTTAGAAACCGGTTTGCATTATTTGTTGTCAACCGGTTTGAGAACCGGTTTAAACCAAATAGGTTATGGGTAAAACCGCTTTAAAACCGGTTTAAAACAAACCGGTTATTGGTTTAAACCGGACATTTTCTCTCCCAAAATAGGTTTCAAACCGAATCGGCTTTACATAAAACCGGTTTTTGACTATTTGACTAAAACCGAAACCGGTTTTTAAACCGGTTCGGTTAAAAAAAATGTGCACCTCTATGTGGCGTTATAGAAGTGGGTTGGTGCCTTTGCATCAAGTTTACCGGTCAGTGTATCGTAGCCTCTTATTGTTTTAGATTTAGATGCTGACATATTTGATATTTACTAAACGAGTACTCATACATAGCAACAAGATTTTATAGCGGCAAATGGTTTTAGTGATAAAAAAAAGTTTATGGATTACAAACGAAAAATAATAAAAGTTTGAGGATTTGAGGATTAAACATAATGTTTTAAAACTCGATTTAACCCAGGTGGTTCAACTGGTTGAACCATTTTGGTTGAAAAACGGGTCAAATTAGACCAAGTCAACCCGCCAGGTTTGAAGCTTCCCGGGTCAACCCAGTTTTCGATGTGTATAAATAGTCTCTTTTTAAAATATATGTTTTCAACATTTCCTTTTTTAGTTTCAACTTTTCACTTTTCACTTTTCATTTTTTTGTTTTTCCTTTATACATAGTATAAATATAGATATATTGAAATACTAGAAGATTATGAAATATTGGAAAATACTTTTATTTGGAGTGATTACATTAGACATGTTATAACACTGGTGATGATTATTTTCACGTTATTGTTACATCAATTTTGATCATTACGTTTACCAATTATACGGTTATACCTCTTATTTTTGCCCTTTACGCGTAAATCATATAACAGCAATTATGTGCGATCAAGGCTCTTTCCACGCCTGAAAGATGGCATTATCGGTTAGTCTTGTGAAATATGTTGTTGAAATATTCCCTTGTTAGTTACAATACTTTTTAAGTTTTTACAAGGCAAATGATAATTATGTGCTATATCTTTGAATTTCTAAGTGATTTCCTTATATTATGCGCTAAATGATGTTAGACAATAATACTTACACAGGAGTTCTTTCTTAAAAATCTTTGTGTTTTGGAAACAATTTGATACGGAAATAGACAATAATACTTAACATAATCATAATTAATGCTGTAGTAATTTAAAATGTTTTTCTTTTGCTTTCCTGTTTAAACCTTTTTTTTTTTTTTTTTTCCTATATACTTCCTAATATAGTGTATCCGAGATTAAAAATCTATAGTATAATTAACAAGTAAGCAAAGTAATGAATAATCAATGAAAGGATGATAATTAAGGTATGGCGAAGTTTTATCGCTTTTTGAGTAGTTTTCCTCGAATAATGCAACATAAAAAAGAAAAGTGAATAAAGTGTGCTCATTGTTGTCTCCTCGTTATCGGTATTTGGCTCAGAATTTTGGGTTGTCGAGCCACGAAAGATTTTGTAGGTGAGCGACCATTGTATGTATGATGCATGTGCAGGGCCCCATTTGTAATTGTTTAAACTATGTGAGGGTCTATGTGGAAACATAGTTAACCAAACACTTTTCAATGGCTGCTTATATCTATTTTTTTTCATTTTTTAAAAAGACTTTTTTTTAATAAATAATCAACTTGTTTCTACTTTCTAGGCTTCTAAGAGCATTTTTACGATATTCTAATTAAAGAATTAGAAGTACACGCATTTATGTTGGATTGTATTTGCACTGGTGTGCATAAGTTATACGACAAGTTATAGCCGTATAATTCAATTTTATGGTTCAATTTCACGTCTCATCTCGTGTCATAACTCTTTCGCCAAATCTATCCGCACAAGTTATAAGGCATATTGTTTTTATTTATTATTATTAATATTATTTTTATTATTTTAATTTGTGTTTTATTTAGTGTGAATCAAAGGGTGTCCCATAACTTGAGTGACTGAAAGAATGCGATTACTTGTATATAAACTTCACGTCAATATATTTTATCCTTTTTTTCATTTAAATCTCCTAAAACTTTTACAAAACATACCATCTCTTATTTTAAGTTTTACACATTGTTTATTAGAGAAAAAACTTCATTTGTTTACTCTTATTTTGATGTTAACTGAGTGATATCTCCATCATCTATTTAATTTGATTTAATGGCAGTGATTAATATAAGATTTAATTTTATAAACCTTTTTACTCCTCATTTATATAAGTCTTTTTCTTTTTTTTCTTTCTTTTTTTTTTCTTTTTTAATTCTTCTTTTAATATCACATTTATTTTCACACACATAAGTGTGTTTTTCACTCAATAACTTTCCGACTTCTTCATCACCTACCCCAAAGTTAGTAACCGCCAATCACCATCACTATCACCGTTACTTCCCAATCAACATCACCATTCCGATCATCATCCCCCAAACTTATCATCCTTTTTTGTGACTTTGTTTTGATTTAAATGAACCGTTTTGATTCAGAAGCTGATTTGATTGATAATTTTGCGGTTAATAATGCTGTTGAGTCGGTTGATAATTATGTGAATCAAGTTGTTTAACATTTCTTGTAATCAAGTTGCACACCAAGTGTTTAATGAAATGTCTGAGTGGAAAATATTTGATAATCTTGTTATCTGCTCCTGTAATTTTGCTTATTAGTTAAGTTGTTAGTTGAATTGTTGTTTTTACCTGAATTTTTGCTTATTACCAGACATAATGGTATTTTATGTGTAATTGTTGTTTTATATATGTTATCACTTGTGATATTCTGTTAAAAATGACGCAACACTTGGGTTTGATTTTAATGTTTATATCACTTGTGATATTCTGTTAAATTTTCTGAAACATCACAAGTAATAATAGTGATAATAGTGTTTTCATATGGTTTTCTTGTTGCAAACATATTTGCATACTCTATTATCAACTTATTTTGGTTATTCATTTAATGAAAAGGATCTTTGCAGTGTATCTCATTCTCATATTATTCATCTTTTTGGAGGAACCTTTGATATCACAGGTGATATCTCCGATGTGTCGACTTCTTCTTTTTGTTGAATCAGTGGTGGTAATTGAGGAACATGTTATATCACAGGTGATATCACATACTAAACAATGATCAATTTTCAACCCCAACCTCTTTTGTTACCTCTATTAATGCACTGTAGTTATCACGAATATTCATTTATAATTATTGACTTTGTTTTCCAGATTATTACTTAGAACTAATATAGGGTCTCTTACAAACACAATCACATGACATGGGAACATGTGATTGTTTTTCAACTTGTGCATCCCTTTCTTAGACGTTTCGTCGAACACCTTCCATGAAAGTGCATTAACTTATGATGAGTCATTTGGAGTTCTACAAAAATATTTATACTTGTTTTACGAAAGTATGTTGAGTGTTATAACTTACAGATTAGTGTTATATCACAAGTGATACTGCACCAAGAGAAAAAAAAATGAAAAAAAAGTTTGTCGAAAGTATATGAAAGTGCCCCTTTATTAAAAGATAATTAAATGCTCGTCACGATTGTGTAATTTTTTTAGGTTAACGGTTTTTGGGATATGTAATATTTAAAAATGAGATATGAAAGTGTGTTTTAATTAAAAAATTGGGGTGGTCTAAATTTACACTTTAGGTCCCTCCATTTTTTTTCTTGTTTTTTTGATATAATGTAATAATTTATATGGTTCAAATTTGTCCTTTAGTATATAGAGATTTTTGAGTATGCAAAATAAAGTGATTATTGTTTATTATTAAAAGCATCACCAACACATATACGACTATTGTTTTCACATTTTTACTTTTCTTTCTCTCGCCGTACTCTTCTGGAAAAATAGAGAAAATTTGCAGCAAAGATAGGGTTGGTGTTCCCTCTTTTACCATTGACATGGCATCTCTTGCCGAGAGATTTTGCCATATATATCTTTTATAGTTTTATACTAATTGAACAAAATGACGAGGATTTGATCACTTATGATGCTTTTGCCATACTCGTGAAAAAAAAATTGCATTCTACCTTGCTTTACTTATCAACATATATAATCATGATATACGACGAGCTCCGGCCTTTTACTTAAAAGCTAATGTTAAATCAAACGTTCCTAATATTTTGGATATGCTTGTTCATAAATATTTTCGGATGTGATCTTATATTTTCTTCTATGATTTACTTGAAGTTGGGACGTTGGCCTGGTACCATTTTTGTGAAAGATTAAATACAATTTATGGTAAAAATAGTATTTAAAGTAAAATTACGTGTGATCTTCACGGTTGAATACGACTATCATATAACATTTCGTAAGATTTCTGTGTTTTGATACAGCAATACAAGTGCCAGTTTTGGATTAGTAAATTAGATGAGATTTTGTGTCATCAACTCCAAATAAGCTCTCTTTGTTAGAGCATGAAAAGAATAAACAAGCTATAGTGATTGCCGGAAATACATATTGATAAAATTAAACAATCAGCTTTTCTATAGTGTATGATATTTTGATGCATGTTCAAAAGCTGATGTTTTATTTAGATAAGTTCGTCGACAGTATAATTTTCTTTGACTACGGAAACATGTTCGTTATTATTATTTTTTTTTGGCTAATTGGTGCGTTAGGTAAACATTAATATTTAATGACTATGTTATATGATTTTGTTTGTTAGGTCATCTAATGCTCTAAGAAACTAGTCTTCACTCTTCAGGTCTTATGATTAGATCACTTTATTTAACGATATAGTGTTCGTGACTCCTGATAGTACTAACTTCAGTTTTCATGTTTTTGGACTAGTTTTTCTTGGTCATCTAAAAATTTTAATAATTACTAAAAGATTTAAGATCTCAACTATGGCTCATGTTATTGCCTTATTGGACTAAATGATGTTTTTTATTTTATAGTAATTGCTTAACTAGTTTGTTTGGTCATCTAACAATTAATTAACTATGGGTCATGTATATTAGTTGACAATACTGATGAGTAATCACATACCAATTGTAAGTAGTTTAAAAGGTTGTTGAGTGAGTTTCTCGACTAATGTAATAAAACTGTCGAGTTGCGACATAGGCATTGTGACTTGCGAGGACGACCGGATGAGGGTCCTTTGCTTTAGAACCGTATAATTCTTACTCAAGTGGTCAAATGTCTAGTGTGAATGATTTGTTGGATCGCATGCTTAAATCATACTCACAAAAAGATAGACATTGTGTATTCATATAGTTTTTGGCATAAACATGCTTTTAAGATTTTTATGCAAGCTTACATACAATAACACTGGTTTTGGATATTGGTAAAATGCGCCATGCATTCTAAGGCTTAATTACTCATATTTTTAGGCATCTACTTAGTGAGGCCTATCATTTTCATATTGGCAAACTGTGCATTCTAAGGCTTACTTACTCATATTTTTAGGCATCTACTTAGTGAGGCCTATCATTTTCATATTGGCAAACTGATCAATTTTACATTTTTACACAATTGAATTAGATATTTATTTTGTGGACTTCAAAATCATTGAGTTGAACTAAATGAAAAAAAATGGATGATAGATGAAGAGACTAATCAGTATTCGAGAAGTACTTTAATGTAGAAGTGGGAAATGTTGAGCAAGAGCAAGTAATGCTGGGCAACGATTTTTTTTTTTTTTTTTTTTTTTTTTTTTTTTTTTTTTTTTTTTTTTAATAAAAAAAATAAAAAAAAATATAAAAATTTTTAGTCTTTTTTTTTTTTTTTAAGTTAATAGAAAAAATAACACAAATTTAATA
>LBNU01036130.1:42904-86190 GCA_014162995.1 Artemisia annua | reverse complement strand
TTTTTTTTTTTTTTTTTTTTTTTTTTTTTTTTTTTTTTTTTTTTTTTTTTTTTTTTTTTTTTTTTTTTTTTTTTTTAGAAAAAATCCTATTGGTATAATTATTATTTTATTATTATTATTATTATTTATTTTTTTTGGTAAAGAATTATACCCAATTATACCAATATACCTATTGGTATAATTGTTTACATAGTTAGTTCCTAAAAATTTATATTTTCATTATAGCTAGTCTTTAGTGGCTTACAATGCAAGTCCTTCAACTTAATTTGTTAAATATTAATACTAAAATGTATAGATTTCGCCTTAAATGTAATGTTTTGCTTTGCTTAAATTATGCAATGTATTTATTTAATTATTTTAATGTGTTGTTTTATTTAATAAAGAAAAAAAAAAAAAAAAAAAAAAACTGTAGACCTGAGTGTGTTCTATAACTTGAGTATTGAGGGATGTAGTTTTTCTGTTGAGTTATAGGTTCTGAGTTATAAAATGAAAAGCTGACGTGACATCATTTTATAGAACATCACATGATGCTCTAAATATTACTCGTATAATTTCAAACACCTTTCCTCCTGACCAAATCTATGCTTACATGTCGGACTTGTATATGATCCATATCAATTTATGCTAAGTATAGTTAATGAACTCAAACACGCTTAAAAAGTATAGGTAGAAGTCGAGTAGGTAAAAGTCTATTTATATTGATACAAAAAAGTGTGAGGATATATTTTCTGCTTTTTAATACACATTTTGTACATAAAAAGTGACATTAAATTTCAAAACTAAGCTTTTACCCACACTTTTTAGAAAGTGTTATTAAAAGGTTGGATTTATTGACACTTTTTTGTGTCTCAATAGGTATATTTTCTTGTAGTGATAGTTTGTGGGTTTCCAAAAACTTATACCTACCAACCAAACATGTTATTTGTTTTTCATTCCCGTTCCTGGTTGCTAAACTCTCCGGCCAAATGCACTCATACTTTAACAACTTACATGTTAGTGTGTGTGAACAAAAAAAATATATGTACAAGACCCCTAGCCTGTGGATTCTGATTCCAAGCTAGGTGCTGATGGTGATCCTTGATGAGGCGAAAAGTGTTACGCTTTTAGAGGGTTATTTAAGCCTTAATCCGTAATTATTTGATCAAATATTGCCTTAAATCGTTCGTTTTGTCATTTTAGGTACTTTGGAGAGGAATTCTGAAAAAGGAAGCATATTGGACGTTTTTGGAGCATAATAGTGAAGAAAACGACAAAGTCTCAAATTATGCTGAAAACAGTACCTGACGGTGTCACGTTCTATAGTGTGACGTCGTCACGCTTTGACAATACGAAGGATGATTTTTAAACCAGACGCCCCAGAAAGTTTTGAAGAATTAAAAGTTGACGGCGTCACGCTTTGTGACGCCTAGACCGTCATGTTATGTGGTAAAGGGAGACGGCCCAGAAAGACTTACAAGGGGACTGCGTCAAGAGTGGATCTGAGCAATCTGAATTTTAGTTTGGCGGCGAGGTGACGGCGTCACGACCTATAAGGTGACGTCGTCACAATGTAAAATCTATATATAGTTTTCTAATTTTCATTCATTAGTGTGCAACTTTTGGGAACAAAACCCTAGCTCATTTTTCTACTGCAATTTCAAGGGTTTTCCACCCTTGAACCTTGGATGCTTAATTGAAGATAAGTCTCTTCCAAATCATTCAATATGTCTATGTATTGTGTGATTATATCTTATGCTTGTCTTTCAATTAACATGCTAGGCTAGGTCTTTATTGTGTTTGCTTAGATCTAATGAAACCTAGCTATTGATTATATGTTGTTGGTTTGTTTGTGATTATTGTGGGTGGGTGAAGTCGATGTTAGGCTTAAGAAAACTGGCTAACCTCCTATACGGTAACTTGCTTGAACGTCTTAAGAAACATGAATCGGATGTGTACTACGATTATATGGTTGTATTTAATGCATGAGCGAATTCTAATGATCCCATGTTAGGAGCTTTTAGTCGGCTCGACATAGGAGTGAAGTAGGAGCTTATAGAGTTAGGGAAGATCGTACACGGCCCTACGAATGGTTTAAAGGAATACAACCCGTCATCCACGTAATTACAACAAACCAACTAACATATAAAAGATAGCTAGGGAGTAAGGAAATCTAAGTAAACACATATTTGTCCATATAAGTTTCACAACCAATTTAATTTTCTTGGTATTTTATTTTATTTGCATAAGTAGTTAACTGGGTTAGTTGACTAGCAACTAATTCCGCCCACTCCTCTATAACCCGAGATTTTTACTTGCTTTCCATAAAATATAAAAATACAAAAAGAATCATCCCTCAACCCTTAGACCTAATTAGAGTAGCTTTTCAAGCCTAACGAACACTATTCCCTGAGAGAACGATCAATCCCCCGGTACTTGCCACTTCAATATACTACATCGGTCAGGTACACTGCCTGGTGGGGATTGCAAGCTTCTCAAGATCCCTTGAGAGGTAAAACCCAAGTGCGTGGTCGCAATCCCATGCATCAATCCTGTCAGTAATCCTACTCTATACCGCAGCTTAGATGGTGTTCTTCAGTATCTTACTTTTATGCCAGACCTTTCAAATGTTGTTTAACAGGTTTGCCTTGATATGCATGATCCTCGTGACCCACATTTCAATGCTTTAAAGTGCATTCTGCGCTATTTGCGTGATACTATTGATCATGGTCTTCAACTACATGTATCTTCTACTGCTCAACTTACCACATATACTGATGCTGATTGGGCTGGTTGCCCGGTTACTCGTCAGTCTACTTCAGGTTATTGTGTGTTTCTTGGTGATAACCTTTTGTTGTGGTTTGCTAAGAGACAAGTTACCTTGTCTCATTCTAGTGTTGAGGCAGAATATCGTGGTGTTGCTATTGTGGTTGCTGAAAATGCTTGGATCTGCAATTTGTTAGGTGAGCTGCATGCCCCTCTATTTACTGCTACTCTGATTCATTGTGATAATGTGAGTGTTGTATATATGTTTGCGAATCCGGTTCAACATAAGCGTACGAAACAAATAGATTGATATTCACTTCATTTGTAACTTTGTTGCTTCAGGACAAGTTTGTATTCTTCATGTTTCTCACGCTTTCAGTATGCAGATATTTTTACTAAAGACAAGTTTGTGTTCTTCATAATTGAAGATCTCCGTTCTAACTGCGAGGAAGTATTAGATCGGTCCATTAGACCCATTGCCCATTGTGTTATGTCTTGGGCTTAGCTCAGTTTACATTTATTTGATATTTGTGTATATATATTTCGGGAATAGTGAATGATGATATGGGTTTTTGCCAAAAGTTCATACAAATCACTTTCTTAATCTGAATACCCCACTTTAGAAATATATATCCATTAGAAAAGTACTAGACGAGTACCCGTGCATAGCAACGGAATTTTCTAGCGTCAAACAACTATAATTGTGATATTGTGGTAAGTGTTTCGTGTAATGTTTAAACATAAAACGTGAAAATATCAAAATATAATTGCAAGAGTTTGTAACATGCGATAATTCAACTAAAACAATAATTCTTAGCATGTATCAAAGAACATATAAAAATATTTAGTGAAACTGAAAATAAAACATTATATCAATTATTAGATAACTAACAATGCACGTTAGTCGTCATACTTCTAACCTTTTAGTTTAATTCCACTATCATATCTTGCAGCGATGTACAACTTTCGTTAAAGCCTAGTTTGTGTCAATCGGTGTGTGCATGCATTTTGTTTCAAAATTTTATAAGATTTTAAAACTTACAAAAGCAACAAAAGGTTCAAATTATACTATATACTAAAAGGCAGAAATAACAGAGTCAAAAATAACGGAGTGCTACAGTGCTTGTAACAGTGCTCTTACGGTTGCTACAGTACCTCACCCCGTTTCCCGTTCCGTTCTCTTCACAGATATTTCCTCCCAGTTCCAGACCCTTCTTCACACTTCTTCTTCTCCATTTTCATTGACATAAAAACACACAAACACACACCATTCCAAAACACTCATCTCTTACTACCTTGATCATTAACCCTTATAAAAAAAAATCAGAAACCCAGATTGAACCAACAATTGTAATTTTATGGCATCTTTTCTTTGATCGGTTAGGATCTGCTCATATGTAAGTGGTTTATTATGGTTTAGTTTTTGTTAATTAATGATTTAATTGAGATACTTTTTTTACTTTTCTTTGATCGGTTAGGATCTGCTCATATGCAGGTTGCTTTGCTAATGATGTTTGCACCTAAGTCTTTTGAGGTATTTGTTTCCTTTTTTTTAAGTTAAGGTTTCGTCATAATTTACAGGTAACGTGTTCACGCCTGTCCTTACGCTGAGGCTGTAAGTAGGTGTTTTTTTAAGGTACATAACACAAATTAGAGTTGCGCCTCATGTAGTAGCGAGCTAAAAATTAATTTTCTCTTATTTTCTTTTATGTGCAGATAAGAAAAGGGCCTGTGAGTGACATTGTTATTGGATTACCAATTCATCTCTCAGGTGAGAACCGCAAAAGAAACTGTGGGGGGCATTGTGGTGGTTCACGATGAGTTTTATTTTTCAAGATGGTGTTTGGTTTTTTGTTATTTTAATCTTGGCTTTGTTAAATGCGATCTGATTTCGTTTATTGTTAAGGTTTTGGAGTACATTTGTCTAAATTACCATGTTTTTAGGAAGTAAAGTAGTAGAATAGCAATTCATGTATGTTGCAAAGGGTATAAGCTTTATAATTTTTGAGATTTAGTTTTTTGGTGTTTTGAGTGTCATATTTGTCAATTTTGTTTCAGTGGTAGATGATCCAAAGAAACTACCAGGAAGGCCTGTCCTTGCTCTGGAGGCCAATGTGACATTCGTATTAACGAAGGGCAACAGTGAATACAATGTCTGCAAAGTGTTTGATGAAACAAATTTCCCATATTAAAGGTGAGCAGGGTATTCCATGTTAAAGGTGAGCATGGTATCTCATCTTTTTCTTATGTATTTAATACGATGTTGAGCTTTGCTTATCAAGCATTTTATAAAATAAGCAATTTAAATAATTGTAACAATTTAAATAACAATCCCGAATGCTCTTGCAACTTCTTATACCCTGTATGAAAAATCATAAGTAGGTTTATATAAAACTGTGCTATGCGATTTTTGTGAAAAGTATACATGCTCAATTGGGGTTGTGTGATGTAGGCGGGAGCAAAGCCCAAATGCGGTGAATCAGTTGTCGCTGAAGTTGACGAGTTACGGGAACTTCACAATAGGTCAAAATTGTCTACGCTAATTTATACTGATTGGGTGCTCATTTATTTGTTTATGCCAGTGGATGAGCTTGGATAGGATACATCAATCATTACATGTAAGCTTCGTTGTTGACACCCTCTGATGTTCGAGCAAGTTGATGTTATTTCAGATTGTGTAAGTGTTACGCTTGCAACAACCAATCCATACATGTACCAAATGCAGGTAATCATAAGAACAAAGATAATTTGAAGCTTGGAATTCCAAGGTTAACTTATTTTTAAATTGTATTTGATCATATAGTAAAATATTAGATAGGAGAAAAGTGTATGTAGGCGGACCTTACTTGTTGGGAATTAAACTATCAGTACAAACTGTTAGTGTTATAGTTCCCACTGCTGTAAGAATACACTAGCAGTGGAAACGTCATTCCCACTGCTGGAAGATTACACTAGCAGTAGAAACACCATTACCACTGCTAGTACATATTGTTACCACTGCTAATAAGATAACTATTATGATAAGTATGGAAATGATCTTGTAAATATTCTATTTAGTTAGTCTTATACTTATCTTGTAAAGGACTCCTTGTGACTATAAAAGGAGATCCTAGGATTAGGGTTTGATATAACTCTCATACGAATTACTCTAGAGAGCTTTAAGGTATAACCCTAGTGATAGCTAAGATCACTCGTATTATTATCATTAATAATATTGAAGCTTTGTGTTACATACTACTGTTCTCACTCACAATACATCACATAAACCATCTTCTAAGTGTTACTAAGTAAATTCCGCGTGCTTAATAACATTACTCAAAGTATCTCTAACACAAGGTGTGTGTTTAGATCCATCAAGTGGTATCAGAGCTCCAGGTTTCTGATACTTTGAATTAGAAGATCCAGAAGAACAGTTTACTTACAAGGAAGATGGCATTCTCCGACTCAGAGGTACATTCAATTATAAGTTGTGCTAAATCTTGTTCTGCTTTAAAAGAATATGAAAAACTTAAAAAGCAATATGATGAACAGAGGTTAGAGCTAAATCAATTTAGTTATAACTTATCTAATCACAAAAGAGGCATATCAGTTTTAGAAGCACAATTAGAACACTATAGGGCTAATGAAACTAAATACAATGATGATATAGCTGTTCTAAAAAGAGACCTAGAATATAAAATTGCTGTTAATGAGGCTCTTAGAGAAGAAATTGAGAGACTTAAAAAGCTTAATGATAATGTGCAAATTAGTGTAGACACTCTTGAGCACTCTTCTAAAGGAGTGAAAAACATGATAGAGTGTCAAATCATTAATAAAGCTAAGTCAGGTGTTGGATACAAGTCAGTTCCTCCACCATACAGAGGTGTTCCTTCACCTCCTGGAATTGACCTAGCACATACAGGTTTAGAAGAGTTTCAAGAGCCTAAGTTTGAGTATGGGCCAAAAGCTACTGAGAGTCCTAAAATAGAAGAGGTGTTTGAGAGTGCAAGTGATACTTCTCTTGCTAATGAAGTTGTGTCTGAAAATAAGAGTAAAATAGAAACCACTGTTCCAAAAGTGGTTAAGGAAGTGGTTAAAGAACCAACTGTTAAACCTAGAAAACAAGTTAAACAATCTAGGTCAACAATTAGATATGCTGAGATGTATAGATCTCAGAACAGGACAAAAAGGCCTAGGGGAAACCAGAGAAACTGGAACAACCTTAAGTCCCAACAGCTAGGTAATAATTTTGTCATGTTTAATAAGGCTTGCTATGTGTGTGGAAGTTTTGATCACTTGCAGGCTAGATGTAGTTACCATCAAAGAAATATGATGGTAAATGGGAATTCTAGGGTATCTGGGTATTCAAATGCAAGGGTGAACACAAAAAGTTTTTCAAGAAACACTTACCCTAATGTTAACTACAACATAACTCCCAGAGCAGTTATGTTAAGATCTGGCATCAAACCTCCTTATACTGCTAGGCCAAACAAGACTGTTTACCCCAAACAAACTGTTTCATGTGCAAAACCAAAATTTTCAAATTATAAGCAAGCACAAACAGTTAACAAGGCCTTTTTCAAGAAAACAGCTGGACCAAGTCAAAAATGGGTGCCTAAGGTTTCAACTGCTAAGCTAGAAGTTCCCACTATTAGGCCAAAAGTTTCTACTAATAGGCAAAAGAAAGCTGTTAAGGGTAATATAGGAAATGGCATGAAAGCTACAGCACAATGGGTTTGGAGACCAATAACAGGTGACAAAGCATCTATGGTTTTAAAGAAACACACTTATATTGATGCAAGAGGGAGAGTCAAGTCAGTAATGGCTTGGGTTTCCAATGTTTAGTTGTCTGTTCTAGTATGTTTTGTTAGTCATATTCATTATTGTTAAATGGAAAATATTTTGTCTTGTATTTTCTTGGTTTTGGACTAACAAATGCAGGTTGATAAAGCAAATGATTTGGAACTATCAGATTGCTTGATATATGAATTGGACTGTATGCTGATATAGAGTTTGGAGTGTGTGAACTGGACACACAACAAATGGTAATTGGTTCACCATGTCTGACCCACACCAAGAACCAACTAGTCCAGAGCAAATGGTTTCTGGTAAAGACTTTACAAATCCGTTTATGGTTGATAGTTCACCAAAAACTATATGGTTATCAACTCACCTTGCTTCACAGTGAAGAGTTGGCTAGTCCATAGCAAACGGCTAATGGTAAAGATATATCAAATCCGTTAATAGCTGGTAATTTGCTCAAAATTATAAGTATTTTACAAAGGTTATGAGCAGTGTTATTTATACTGCTTAGCTAATTGTATGGTAAAGGGCTATCAATACTGTGTCAAGTTTAATAGCTTCACAGGACAGAGATAACATCAATAAGACCACTACCATAGCAACACCTAATGTGTTTAATCCTTTTGGATTGGATACAGATGGTGGAATCCCAAGCTAAATGAAACATATGGGTGGTTCAGAAGTAATATCTAGTTTAACTAGGTAAGAAACAGAATCTTTGCCTAAAGATGCACCTCTCCCAGAAGGTAATACATCTGGAAGTGCTGAAGGCAGTATGATACAAAAGGAATTGATGGAACTCTGTACCATTTTATCTGATTGTGATGATTTATGTGGTGATTCTCCCAAACAGGGGAGGAAAAATGATGGTAAGGTTCAGGGGAGGATTGCTCTCAGGTTAAAGAAATATTGCTCTCAGTCCACACAAGCAGAGAAATTCAAAACATATGCTGAGACTAAGGAGAGGAGAATAGACTTTGAAGATTTTGCTGATTTTGATTTTGGTATCTCAGACTTGAGATTTGATGAACCAGTTGGAGCAAGCAATGATACTGAAGCAGTTGCTAATCAAGAAACAGAGGATAGACTTCATGATGATGATCTAACTTAGTTAGTAGATTCAGGTGTTCAGATCTTACTTGAAACAATCTTGGACACAGCTACAAGTCAACCTCACCAAGCTGCTTCCACTGCAGAGCAAGTATCTTCAACTGCTCATATTTCCACTGATGATCAGATGGTTCCCACTGCAGGTCAAAATATTACCACTGCAGAGGAAGAAATATAAAGAATTCGAATGGATGGACAGCTGCTCAGTTGAAAGGAAAAGCTAATGAAGAAATAGGGGTTGTACTATAATGCACAAAAGAGTTCATCAGAGAAGAGTTTATCAATTTGAGAGATGAGAACTGCATGATTGAAAAGATAAGTGTTTGGAAGAATCCCCCCAACAACAAGGATAAAGTTTAATTCAAGAAACTTGTGGATTTGCAGAGGAATCACAAGTTTACGGGAGGATTGTTGGGAATTAAACTATCAGTACAAACTGTTAGTGTTATAGTTCCCACTGCTGGAAGAATACACTAGCAGTGGAAACGTCATTCCCACTGCTGGAAGATTACACTAGCAGTGGAAACACCATTACCACTGCTAGTACATACTGTTACCACTGCTAATATGATAACTGTTATGATAAGTATGGAAATGATCTTGTAAATATTCTATTTAGTTAGTCTTATACTTATTTTGTAAAGGACTCCTTGTGACTATAAAAGGAGATCCTAGGATTAGGGTTTGATATAACTCTCATACGAATTACTCTAGAGAGCTTCAAGGTGTAACCCTAGTGATAGCTAAGATCACTCGTATTATTATCATTAATAATATAGAAGCTTTGTGTTACATACTACTGTTCTCACTCACAATACATCACATAAACCATCTTCTAAGTGTTACTAAGTAAATTCCGCGTGCTTAATAACATTACTCAAAGTATCTCTAACACAAGGTGTGTGTTTAGATCCATCATTACTTATACCCAATATTGCGTGCTGAGTTGTTTCAACTTTTTCTTCGAATATGGTTCAACTTATAATTTGGATTGTGTTCTAAGGTTAATTCTGTTTTAATTCAGATGTAGAGCATGTCAGAGTCATGAAGTTATTGTCATTAATGGTGTCATAAGGTTTGATTGATGCATCGCTTCCTGATCAGCTTTGGAGAGCCGAAATGATTTCAAAATCAACATCGAACAGACAAATCTGAACCTTCAGTTTCTGTAAGTTAATTCATATATGTATCTTTCTCAGCTCCTTTTACCTTTGATCTTCTTATATGTAAGTTTACATTTTCTTTGTTCTGGGAGAGAGTCAACCGGTCTGTTAGTAAATATAGGAGCAAGTAGGAGAATGATTAGGATATGGTTTTTGTTTAGTATTAAGAGAAACAATCAAGTAGTTGGTGATATTTAAAACAGTAGTTTGGGTAGTTTAGTAACGGGCCAATACGAATATCGAACGGGTTAGGTTGACTTGCTTAACATTTTTTTTAGATTCTATAAATGAATACTATATTACATATGTTTCGATCCAGTCTTTTCAGATGAAAACCATTTTAAGAAGCTATAACTCCTGATTATGCGAAGGCTGCTTTTATCCCACTTGACCCGTTTCTGTTTTGGCTAAGTCTTAAAGTTTTACATGTTTGACCTGTTACACTAAGATCCACACCTGTGGAATCTGTTTTTTTTAATCTATTTCGTTACACAGATTACATCGTATCACGGGATGTGCTATCTGTAAAACAACATAGTTTGCTGACACTATTTGGTTTTGGCTGCTATTAATGCTTTTAACTTGAGGTTACACTTACTTATAAATGGGTTGGTTCAGCTCATGTATTATCCTTATCAGGTAAAATAGATGAAATTAAAGGCAACAAATGTCACACGGGTCCAGAGTCGGCCAAAGTGTATCTAGCCTGTACTGAATTTGCCCAAAAAATGTCTAACAGATGGGCTTTTAGAGGTAATAATTATTTAATTATAGTGTATCAATGGAGGCTAAGACAAGGTTTATTGATTTGTGTTTTTCATTTCATGTAGTACAGACATGGATGTTTAAAGTTTGTTTAATGTATCATGTTATGTTATTTGTTCATGCGTTTATATACTCTTTTATGGATTCATACTTTCAATACATCATGTTTCTTTTTTTCCGTTAAAAAGTAGAAGCAAAAAAACCCGCCGCAACGCGCGGGTCACCATACTCGTTTGAACTAATTTACGTTATCATCTAACATAAATTTAGGTAGCATCATTTACTCATTTTGACAAAAGCTTTTATCAACTAACATAAATTTAGGTAGCACAGTTTACACATTTTGACAAAAATTTTTATTTTAACAACCTGTATACCAAATCTACCGAATATATAGAAATTTACACAAACATACTTTACACGGCTTATCTAAAATGTATCAAACATACTCCTTAATTTTCACATTCATTCTACCATAACATACCTAACAACAAAACATACAAAATGATAAAAGATAACCAACACAATTTACAAACAAAATTTACACAACCTTTATTATAACAAATATACCAACATATTTTAAAATGAACTACAGACTACCGCTGGCGGCGCAATATTGATTCCGGCAAAGGCAGCGTTGTCAACAGCACATATGATAATTCCGGCGACGGTACCGATGAACTTGTACGGCTTGGTGGCTCCAGCAAATCCTATAACAGCTTTTTTTGTTAAAAAAATTTATACAAACTCAGATCTGTAACAACACAAGATCAAAGGAACTAAAACAACGTCAAAATTTTATAAGTAATCGATAAAAGCTGAACTATCGTGTTCTGTTTATTCAAATTTTGTAAAAAGATACAAATCCACAAGATCAAAGGAAATAAGTCAGTTAACCTACATTCATATGCTTCTTACTTTCCTATTAGTACACATCACAAAAAATACCAAAAGGAAAGTGTATGGATCTAAAAAAATACTTGAAAACTTGAAGTGCTTGGCGTTGGCAGTGCTTATTTCAGCAGCGACTGAGTATTCCATCAACAGAGGCGGCGGCGGTTGGACTGAAAAAATGACAAAACTAAGATATACAAAAAAATAAAGATGCATATGAATGATCATTCCAAAGTTGTTTAATATATAGATCTATAGGAAGGAAAAAAAATCCTCAAAAATAACATAAGTTCTTGAAAAACCTTTCTGTTATGGTGGGTTTGAGGCATGGTGGTGGCGATTGTGACATGGTGGTGGAGGCTGTGACATGGTGGCGGCTGTGACGTCGTAATGGTTGTGACGTCGTGGTGTTGGTGGTCTACGGCTGTAATGTGGTGGGTCCAGGGTGGTGTTGTTGGTGGCTGTAACTTGGTGGCGACAGGTGGTGGTCGGATTGTGATGTGATGTTGTTGTTGATGGATGAGATGAGAGCTTTTTATGTAAGACAATGGAATATAAAGTTTGTTTCATAAGAATCAATTTGCCAGTTGTGTTTTCAAGAGTTGCCATAAATATTGTGATGTTTTAAGATTTCAACTTCACACTAATTTGCCAGGAAGACCATAGTTTACTTTACTCGTTTGTTTAAGTTGAATACCATAGTTTCCTTTATTAGCCATGCATACAAGTTGACAGCCCATCGTGTTTTCCAGAAGTCTGACTTACCAAAATTATATTTTCAACATTTCAACTTTTCACTTTTCTTGACTTTTCCACTTTCACCTTTGACCATTTTTCCTTTATGGTGTCGAGTGGTGAAAGCCATTCATGGTCCTATAGGGGACTTCTCATCTCAGGTTGGTGATGGACTTTGTCATGGAACATGGGAGAGTATTATTAGAAGCGGGTATGCTATCGACAAGATGAATATCCCATTTAAAAGTTCTTTTTCTAAAAAAATTAGTGATGGCAGTGATACTTTCTTTTGGAAAGATATATGGGTAAATGAAGGAGTTCGTCTAAAAGATCGATTTCCCCGTTTATACGCCCTTGAGTCAAATAAAGATTGTAAAATTAACGAACGTTGGTGCCAAGTAAGTGGTGTTTGGTCGGGTGCTTGGGTATGGCGGGCTTTGCCACGTGGAAGGGCTGTGGATGATCTGGAAAATTTACTTAATGTTGTTGGTCCTCTCACTCTTACAGGGCAATCTCGAGATGGCTGGAAGTGGAACTTGGATCGGAGCAATAAATTTATCGTTAAAAGACTTTCCTTCCTCATTGACGACAAGCTTCTAGCCCCTTGTGCATTGGGACGTAACCGTAGCTGGAATAATTGGATTCCTAATAAGGTAAATGTTGCTATTTGGAGAGCTGCAACTAATCGCCTTCCTACTATGGCTTGCTTGTCTTCTCGTGGAGTGGCCGTTTCTTCCTCAGTGTGCCCTTTGTGCGAGTCTGCTCAAGAATGTATTGAACACACCCTGTGTGAATGCCCCTTAGTTCGCTCAATTTGTTTGAAATGTTGGGCGTGGTGGAATATTCCTCCACCTCCTCAGTTAACGATTAAAGATGTGATTTTTCGTTCTTTGATTCCATCAAACTGTAAGGGTGTTGGAAAGGCGTTACAAGGTGTTTTCTATACTTTAATGTGGTCGATATGGAAGTGGCGAAACAAAGTCGTGCACTCGCATCCGGATTTGAAGTCTGCTGCCAGGCATGAAGATATTTTCCCTCAAGTTCAGAGTTTGTCTCTGCTATGGATTTCGAATAGGTGCAACACAAAGTCTTTTGATTGGAAGAATTGGGTATCGAATCCAAGAGGTGTTTTTAGTTAGATGTTTTTTTGTTTCATCAACATCTGTTATTATCTTTAGTTGTCTTCCTCCTTGGAAGCCTTTTTTTTGTGTATCCCTGTTTGGCCTACCTTTTTTGTTAAGGTAGGTCTTTTAATGAAATGCCTGGCTTTACAAAAAAAAAAGAAAAAAAGATATGTCATGTACATACACTTTCTTAAAATTAGACTAACTAGTATAATGTTATTTTTTTTTACTTTAAACATTTAGGGCCCGTTTGGTTCATGGGTGTGACCGGGTATAGAATGAAAGATTCATTGAATCCTTTGTTTGGTTCACTTTTTTATTTCTCACATGTGACTTTGATTTCAAAATGTCATACCACCCTACCTAGGTGGCTTTGGATAAAAGATAACCAATCAAAATTTTTCCTTTAATTGTTAACTTCTTGTGAGCCACATAAATTCATTCTACTTTTTTATCTTATATCTTTTTTATTTTAAATAAGGGCCCGTTTGGTTTGTAAGTGGGTTTAGAATCGGATTTGGATTTGGGAATGGTTTGAAAGAAATGTAGGAGAGAGAAAATTAATAATTATGTAATTTATATATTTGTTTAAAGATATTAATTGTTTGATTTATAAAAAAATATAAGAAAAAGACAAAAAAATATTAAAGTGACAAATGAGTTATGTGGTGGAGATTGTATGTCACATGAGAATCCCTAAAAAACCACCAATATTGTGTGGAATGAGATTTTTTAAATAATTCCATTACTTTTTTTATAAAGGGTCAACCAAACATTTCATTTAAGGAATCATAGTATTCCTTGAGCTCAAAACCTACATAACAAACACACCCTACATAAAACCTATTAAACTCATATATAAATTAAACATTAATTAATTTTCTCTCTCCTTATTTTCTTTCAAACCTTTCCCAAATTCGAATCCAATTCCGATCCTACTTACAAACCAAACGCACCCTTATATATTGGTTTTTGATTTGGTACGTCATTTTATTTCATGAATAATTTGGATTTACAAAAAGTTAGAAGGCAAACGAGCAACAATCTGTGCTATTAGTATTTTTTGATTGCAAAACTAATTCTTTTAAAAGCAACATTTGTAGATCTAGGTGTCGTAACATTACTATGCATAACACGTTGAACTTTGTTGAGAAGCTCCACTGCCTCAGTTGCAAGAAAACAAAAAGTATCAAACACGAAAGGAATAAAAACATATTGATTTTCAATGCACGCTTTCTCGTGCTTTGCAACTTTGTACGAGGCGGCTTTTAGATCAGCTTGTCCCATGTAAAACCCCAGCTACTCATACCCACGAGAGAAGAATCTCCAGTTAGATCAACACACTAATGTTTTTTTTCAACCCATCCAAAGACCTAAATGTCTGCCGGTGTGATTGTGGATCTTGGTTTAAAAAAGATATAATTTGTATGTTTTGATTGAAAAAATAAATGTGTTTAGGTATATGAATGAATAGACAATGCTTAGCTTGTGTAATAAATAAGTTTGAAATAATGTAATTGCAAGATTTGATGTGCAAATGCCATATGTCAATTTTCTTTCATGAATATAGGGCCAGTTTGGTATATGGGAATTAGGGGGTATGGATTTAAAGAAATTACAAATCAATTGTCTGGTGTAAATTTTATTTAGTGGCAATGGATATGGAATGAAATATCTCATTCCATGAGACACTACTGGCTTTTGCATGAATCCAACCAATAAGATAATGTATTGTACTTTACTATTTTTCTTAACAACATGGTTATTTATTTTATCTTATATTTTTTACTAATTTTATTTTTAAAATAACACATAATATCTCACTTTAAATATAAACAAATATATAATTTAAATATTTTTTTATTTTTTCTCTCCTCCTTTTCTTTCAAACCATACCAAATCTAAATCCGATTCTAAACCCACCCACAAACAAAACGGGTCCATAGTTTGGGCTGCCAAACAATTGAAAATGATACCTTCAAAATCGATTATGGCCACACTTATAGTACACATGCATATTTATACTTAAGGAGATCAGATCCTTTAAAAAGTGATTAATATTAAAAAGTGTAGAAAACCATTCATAGTGTGACACGTGTCCTCCACTCTAAATTATACATAAAATTCACCCAGGGGTAATATGGTCTTTTGACCCGTTTTTTCTTTTCCACCTCAATTTTCAAACGCATATATCTCTTAAACGACAAACTTTTAGAAAAAACCGATTTAACCAAAATTTTTAAAATTTGATTCTCTTTAATTTGGTATAAATCTTTTTAATTTTTTCGAAACTTGTTTTTGACATATTAATTGGGTCATGATTTTCTTGATTTTTTTGCTATTTTCAACCCTATTTTTTACCTTGAAAGTTGCCGAATCATAAAATACTTAAAACACGAAAGTTGTAGATTTTGATTCACTCTTTACCCAGAAATTTGAATCACTCAAATCGGATATGATATGAGTGAGATATCGCACGTTAAAGATGGCGTTTTAGTCATATTTGTTGCACACAAGGTGCTTGATGAAATGTCTAGCTTACATTTTTTGTATTAGAATTGCGTTAAATGGTCTAATTTTTGTCCCACAATGCATTATTAATAATTTTATTAATGTAACATTCAAAAAGTGATGTTTTTTAATCATTATTATTTTTAAATATACATTTAGTTCATCAGTTACGTTATTAGGTTCATCAGTTAGGTTATTAGGTTCATCAGTTATGTTATTAATCTAACTGATGAACCTATAACCTAACTGATGAACCTATAACTGATGAACCTATAACGTAACTGATGAACCTAATAATCTAACTGATGAACCTAATAACCTAACTGATGAACCTAATAACCTAACTGATGAACCTAATAACCTAACTGATGAACCTAATAACCTAACTGATGAACCTAATAACCTAACTGATGAACCTAATAACCTAACTGATGAACCTAATAACCTAACTGATGAACCTAATAACCTAACTGATGAACCTAATAACCTAACTGATGAACCTAATAACCTAACTGATGAACCTAATAACCTAACTGATGAACCTAATAACCTAACTGATGAACCTAATAACCTAACTGATGAACCTAATAACCTAACTGATGAACCTAATAACCTAACTGATGAACCTAATAACCTAACTGATGAACCTAATAACCTAACTGATGAACCTAATAACGTAACTGATGAACTAAATGTATATTTAAAAATAATAATGATTAAAAAACATCACTTTTTGAATGTTACATTAATAAAATTATTAATAATGCATTGTGGGACAAAAATTAGACCATTTAACGCAATTTTAATACTAAAAATATAAGCTAGACATTTCATCAAACACCTTGTGTGCAACAAATATGACTAAAACGTCATCTTTAACGTGTGATATCTTACTCATATGACATCGGATTTGAGTGATTCAAAAATATGTGTAAAGAGTGAATCAAAATTTACAACTTTTGTGTTTTAAGTATTTTATGATTCGGCAATTTTTAAGGTAAAAAATAGAGTCGAAAATAACAAAAACATCAAGAAAATCATGACCCAATGAATTGTCAAAAAAAAAAAGAGTTTCGAAAAAATTAAAAAAAATTTATACCAAATTAAAGAGAATCAAATTTTAAAAATTTTGGTGAAATCGGTTTTTTCTAAAAGTTTGTCGTTTAAGAGTAATGTGCGTTTGAAATTTAAGGTGGAATTAAACAAACGGGTTAAATGACCAAAATACCCTCTAACCGAAAATATTAAAGAAAAAAGGGAGAGAGTGGGTGGGGACACATGGCAGTAGCTTAGTGACTTTCTAGACTTTTTAATCTTTTTCACTTTTAAGCGATCGCAACTCTTTATTTAAGATAGATATAAGATCATTTGAGGACCAAACTTTTTTTACATACCAAGGGACTAATCTCCACCATACATCTTCCCTCCATCTTTATTTGATCTAATGGATGGGATTAATCCCAACAATTTAAAAAACCCATTTTCATCCTTTTTTTTCAAATATTAATATTTTTCAAACCGTTAATCGTTAAGCGAAAAAAAATATACCGTTACGACGAGCATTTAATTATCTTTCTATAGATAGGCACTTTGATATATTTTCGAAAAAAAATTTTTTTTCGTTTTTTTCACGTTTTTTTTTGTGGCCGAGAAAATCATATATGATATATCATATATGATATGTAATATCATATATGATATATCATATATGATATTACATATCATATATGATACATCATATATGATTTTCTCGGCCACGAAAAAAAACGTGAAAAAAACGAAAAAAATTTTTTTTGTCGAAAGTATATCAAAGTGCCCGTCTATAGAAAGATAATTAAATGCTCGTCGCGATGGTGTATTTATTTTTGCTTAACGATTAACGGTTTAAGATATATTTAAATTATAAAAAAAGGGTGAAATATTAAATGCTTTTAATCTCAACCATTGATTTCTTTTTAGATGGATGGTGGGGATGAGTCCCTTGGTATGTGAGGAATGTTTGGTTTTTTAAATAACTCAACTCTTTAAGATATTACATGAATACGAAAATAAGTAAATAGAAAAGATTATTTGTAGAGGTAAATTAAATATTATTGTTTCTTAAACAGTCAACGATAATCTGTAAAACACAACTATCCTAAAAATCGATACGTAACGCATGTAAAGCTGTCTGATGTAGCCATATTAATACGTACTTATATAAAAGGCAATGATAAGTAAATCTAACGTACATACTTAATCTATTAACAATTTGACACAAATTATGTATTTTCTCACTTTAAATCTTTACTTTTGTTTCTTACATTTGGCATCATCTTATTATTAGGTATGTTTTTGGAACAGAAGGTATACATGGCTGGTAGCCATGGCCAGGGCCGTCTCATTGATTTGGGTGGCCTGGTGCGAAATCACGAATGATGCCCTGTAACACCCTCAAAATTTAATCATAACAGCGGAAGACTTTTATAATTTACAGCGGAAGACTTTTTGGGTGTTACTTCGAGGATCTTTTCACCGTCACAAAAACAACACAAAGTGATGTTTAAAAATTTACTTTATTCCAAAATACCATATAATAAGATGTTCACATTTTAACAACACATTTATTTAATATGAAATAAAGTATTTGTTTAAGTCCACATGCCCACTCCGTGCCTTCATAATTCTTCTTGTTTAGTTCCTGAGATAAACATGCTAAAAGTCAACATAAAGTTGAGTGATATTCATAGGTTTGAAAGTTAAACAGTTGAACACAAGATATAGTCATTTATTGCAAACGTATGCAATCAAACAAGTTGAAAAGAATTCACAAATACCCGTTATTGCATTAAGCTCATGACACACAACGATTTGACAGCCAATCATATTTAATAATATGACGCAATATAATAATAATATGCCCTCAAGATAGGTCTTTGCCAGTAACCTATGTCATCAAAATAATGTGCGTTTGGTAGTTTTCTCCAACGACCAAACGGGGATTGTCAGCCCCAAATAGATCTATTCACAGTTATTTACGTTCACTCATCAAGTGATTAAGGTTCATGATCGAGGGTCTTTTGGCAATAGCTACTTAAGCAATAATAACGGTCAGCCGGTATATCAATACCAAAATAAAAGACTTGTGTTCGGTTTTTAAGCATGTATCCCCCCACATAAAACAGTTAAAAAGTGGGCTATGAACTCACCTCAGTAGTACAGTTGTATCGTAATCTCAACAAAGCAAGGAAACGGCTTCACACACAACCTAAAAGATAATGCAAGTTTCAGTTGATAGTCTAAGTCCGGTTTTATCGCGAATAATAGTTATTTAGTTACGAACAAAACTCGTGTTTGTTAAATGCTTCAAGTTCAAAAGCAAAGTTATATATATAAATATAACTTGTAAGTACATTGATCGATGACTGACGGAAAGTCATCATAATTAAGTCACATGATGAATCACGAATAAAGAAAATATGTCATGTATCGTTATATATCGTTAATATTAATTATATAACGTATATATATAAATCTTATCTCGTTCTTTAATTCCGAATACACGTTCATTCATATAAACATTAATATTATTTTTATAAAATAATATTTACAGAAAATCCTTCAGGTTTTACCAAAGTTACACTTTTAACCTTAACGAATGTAATTTTACACCGTTAGTCCAAAGTTAATGGTTGTTTCATTTTAAGTCCAAATAATATCAACATTTACATTTCTCACTTCCATGTTTCAATAATTACAGTTTCCAGCTCATAAAAATAGTTTTTGACAGTTTCTACCCAAGTTTTTCAATTTGGCAGTTTTAGTCCTCGGTTGTGAAAGTTTTGCATTTTTAGTCCAAAAATTCACCAAATTAAAAGTTTAACATTTTTACTTTTTAAATAAGCTCAGGACATTCCAAATAACTTATTTCAATAGCTTATATGCTTAAAAAGTGCTTATTTCGTTTATTGGGCCTTAACGAAACTATTACAAGGCCCAATAACCATTTTTGATCCAATGGGCTTATGAAACTTTTGGGCCTGGACTTGGGCTTGTTTTATGAGTCTAAAAATATTAAAGTTGGGCTTGTGTGATCAGCTTATCTCAAAAGCTTATTGGGCTCTAAATAAGCCCACGTTATGTTATATACTTTTATAAAATCTGATTTGGTAGCTACGAAAAGGGTCGAGCATTTGGTCTAAACGAGTTTACAATGTCGAATAGAAGGTGTCATTCGTTTCTCAACCAAGGTGACAATGGGTTCGAGTAATAAAAATTATGGGTCATGTGTGAAATAAAGTTTTTACGAGGCCAAAGTGTTGGACAAAAATCATATTGAATAAGTTTCAAGACTTAGAAAAATATTCTAAGTCTTTTTCTTATATAACGAATGGGTCAAGGTGATATGAAACGTGTGAGATTAATCATGTTCAAAACTTTGTGTATCTCGTTTGTTGGCATAATGAACATATAAGATGTCCAAATAAAATGTATGTTACGTTTATATATTACGAGATAAAAGGGTAAAGTAAACGTGCCAAGTTGAATCAAAATGAAATGAAAATATGAAAATCATGTCGTGATGACTTACTTCACCTCAAAGGTGGGGTGTATTCGTTCGTATGGATCAAGATGGTACAATGGATCAACGTAGCAATGTTCATGACCTAGCAAGGTTCAACACAAACGAAAAATGGTTCCCTTGGATCGCTTGTGCAACTCGTACGCCTAGTAAACTTTCTGTACCAGACTCGATATCAATTCCCCACGTATAACTATATTTTGTAAGTTTGAGTGTGTGTGATCAATTGAACGTGCATGGCTGTTATATAATGAGTTGGTAGGAGTCTTGTGAAGGTTTAGGACAAGAGAATGAAGCCAAGGAGTGTGTGTTGTCTTGGTTCGAAAGGGGTGGCACCACTTTTGCAACCAATCACAAACTAACATACAATAAGAATGTGTAAGAGTGTTCCTATTACATTCCTGACTCCTACAGTGCATCTTTGTCAGTTTAGAGGCCATAGGTGAGCTTGGGTGGTGGCTAAGAAATTATGTGACACGTTATGGGAGATTTCATACATTGGTTTCATCGTTTCACTTTGGCCGAATATAGTGTATCAAATGTGCATGAAAACGAATGAGGTTTGTCACTTTTGATAGCCAGCTGGGTCGTGAATTAGTTTACGTAAAAATATCGAGGTCTTATGTGTCGATTTTGCAAGAAAAATGGGTGTGTTTGGAGGGGGTCGCGACTGGGAACGAAAAAGAAAACAAAGAAAAGAAAATATAAGGGTGTCGTTTGGGCTTAAAGCCCTTTGGGCTTGTGGGTTGCTCGGCCCAGCAGAGAAAAAGAAGGAAATAAGAATCAAGGGTCCGTTTAGTTTAGTAGATTGGGTTTAAAAGCCCAATTAGCTACGGGGGCCCACTTAGTGAATTTCAAGAGTCGGGTTACGTTCCAAAAATAATAATGACCAATCCCGGGGATTTTCGTAGGTTCCGGATATATATAAATATCGTACTATAAATATACGAAACGTATATTTATTAAATATAAACGTTAAAAATATATTCGCGATACTTAGACTATCTAGGTTTGTGTGCAAGCATCGTTCCTAGGTAAATGATCATTTCACAATGTCATAGAGATTCACATAATACGTCATGCAAAAAAAAATTTTTGTCACTCGTAAAAAGGGGATATTAAATAACGAAATACCTTTATTTCCAGTTTACGTATTTACTAATCGTACGAGAATTTACGAGAGGCTACAGTACGTACCCCTTACAGTGAATTCCGTCCCGGAATTCGAGTCTAAGATGGTTGCCACGGGTGTTTATGAGAAAAGATGTGGGTACTTGGTGCGAATTTGATCCTCGCGCTCCCAGGTATACTCCGGTCCTCGTTCGGAGTCCCAACGAACTTTAACGATAGGTATACGGTTATGCTTAAGCTGTTTGATTTCCCTATCCATGATTTCCACTGGTTCCTCAGTGAAAATGAGTTTCTCATCGAGTCGAATTTCTTTCAGTGGGATGATGAGAGATTCATCCGACAAACACTTCTTGAGGTTTGACACATGAAAAGTGTCATGAATCCTACTAAGTTCTTCTGGTAATTCGAGTTTATAAGCAACAGGTCCAATCCTTTTCAAGATGTTAAAAGGACCTATATATCGTGGGTTTAACTTTCCACGCTTTCTGAAACGTATCATTCCTTTCCAAGGCGATACTTTTAACAAAACTCGGTCTCCAATCTGAAAATCCATGGGAATACTGAAGACATGATACTGTAATAATCCCGATTAGTAAATACAAGTCATTAGCAAAATCATAATCATGTTAATATTACAAGAAGTCATAAAAGAAATCATCTCTACCAGATGTTCGGATACTCGTAGGCATGGAGGGCATAATGTGGTATTTTGTAAAATGGTCCATTTTCAAAAATGTAGTTATAGTCCAATGTTTGAAAACACTTGGTTCGCTATAACCAAAGCTCGGATACCAATCTGTAACACCCCCAAAATTTAATCATAACAGCGGAAGACTTTTATAATTTACAGCGGAAGACTTTTTGGGTGTTACTTCGAGGATCTTTTCACCGTCACAGAAACAACACAAAGTGATGTTTAAGAATTTACTTTATTCCAAAATACCATATAATAAGATGTTCACATTTTAACAACACATTTATTTAATATGAAATAAAGTATTTGTTTAAGTCCACATGCCCACTCCGTGCCTTCATAATTCTTCTTGTTTAGTTCCTGAGATAAACATGCTAAAAGTCAACATAAAATTGAGTGATATTCATAGGTTTGAAAGTTAAACAGTTGAACACAAGATATAGTCATTTATTGCAAACGTATGCAATCAAACAAGTTGAAAAGAATTCACATATACCCGTTATTGCATTAAGCTCATGACACACAACGATTTGACAGCCAATTATATTTAATAATATGACGCAATATAATAATAATATGCCCTCAAGATAGGTCTTTGCCAGTAACCTATGTCATCAAAATAATGTGCGTTCGGTAGTTTTCTCCAACGACCAAACGGGGATTCTCAGCCCCAAATAGATCTATTCACAGTTATTTACGTTCACTCATCAAGTGATTAAGTTTCATGATCGAGGGTCTTTTGGCAATAGCTACTTAAGCAATAATAACGGTCAGCCGGTATATCAATACCAAACAAAAGACTTGTGTTCGGTTTTTAAGCATGTATTCCCCCACATAAAACAGTTAAAAAGTGGGCTATGAACTCACCTCAGTAGTACAGTTGTATCGTAATCTCAACAAAGCAAGGAAACGGCTTCACACACAACCTAAAAGATAATGCAAGTTTCAGTTGATAGTCTAAGTCCGGTTTTATCGCGAATAATAGTTATTTAGTTACGAACAAAACTCGTGTTTGTTAAATGCTTCAAGTTCAAAAGCAAAGTTATATATATAAATATAACTTGTAAGTACATTGATCGATGACTGACGGAAAGTCATCATAATTAAGTCACATGATGAATCACGAATAAAGAAAATATGTCATGTATCGTTATATATCGTTAATATTAATTATATAACGTGTATATATATATATCTTATCTCGTTCTTTAATTCCGAATACACGTTCATTCATATAAACATTAATATTATTTTTATAAAATAATATTTACAGAAAATCCTTCAGGTTTTACCAAAGTTACACTTTTAACCTTAACGAATGTAATTTTACACCGTTAGTCCAAAGTTAACGGTTGTTTCATTTTAAGTCCAAATAATATCAACATTTACATTTCTCACTTCCATGTTTCAATAATTACAGTTTCCAGCTCATAAAAACAGTTTTTGACAGTTTCTACCCCAAGTTTCTCAATTTGGCAGTTTTAGTCCTCGGTTGTGAAAGTTTTGCATTTTTAGTCCAAAAATTCACCAAATTAAAAGTTTAACATTTTTAATTTTTAAATAAGCTCAGGACATTCCAAATAACTTATTTCAATAGCTTATATGCTTAAAAAGTGTTTATTTCGTTTATTGGGCCTTAACGAAACTATTACAAGGCCCAATAACCATTTTTGATCCAATGGACTTATGAAACTTTTGGTCCTGGACTTGGGCTTGTTTTATGAGTCTAAAAATATTAAAGTTGGGCTTGTGTGATCAGCTTATCTCAAAAGCTTATTGGGCTCTAAATAAGCCCACGTTATGTTATATACTTTTATAAAATCTGATTTGGTAGCTACGAAAAGGGTCGAGCATTTGGTCTAAACGAGTTTACAAGGTCGAATAAAAGGTGTCATTCGTTTCTCAATAAAGGTGACAATGGGTTCGAGTAATAAAAATTATGGGTCATGTGTGAAATAAAGTTTTTACGAGGCCAAAGTGTTGGACAAAAATCATATTGAATCAGTTTCAAGACTTAGAAAAATATTCTAAGTCTTTTTCTTATATAACGAATGGGTCAAGGTGATATGAAACGTGTGGGATTAATCATGTTCAAAACTTTGTGTATCTCGTTTGTTGGCATAATGAACATATAAGATGTCCAAATAAAATGTATGTTACGTTTATATATTACAAGATAAAAGGGTAAAGTAAACGTGCCAAGTTGAATCAAAATGAAATGAAAATATGAAAATCATGTCGTGATGACTTACTTCACCTCAAAGGTGGGGTGTATTCGTTCGTATGGATCAAGATGGTACAATGGATCAACGTAGCAATGTTCACGACCTAGCAAGGTTCAACACAACCGAAAAATGGTTCCCTTGGATCGCTTGTGCAACTCGTACGCCTAGTAAACTTTCTGTCCCAAACTCGATATCAATTCCCCACGTATAACTATATTTTGTAAGTTTGAGTGTGTGTGATCAATTGAACGTGCATGGCTGTTATATAATGAGTTGGTAGGAGTCTTGTGAAGGTTTAGGACAAGAGAATGAAGCCAAGGAGTGTGTGTTGTCTTGGTTCGAAAGGGGTGGCACCACTTTTGCAACCAATCACAAACTAACATACAATAAGAATGTGTAAGAGTGTTCCTATTACATTCCTGACTCCTACAGTGCATCTTTGTCAGTTTAGAGGCCATAGGTGAGCTTGGGTGGTGGCTAAGAAATTATGTGACACGTTATGGGAGATTTCATACATTGGTTTCATCGTTTCACTTTGGCCGAATATAGTGTATCAAATGTGCATGAAAACGAATGAGGTTTGTCACTTTTGATAGCCAGCTGGGTCGTGAATTAGTTTACGTAAAAATATCGAGGTCTTATGTGTCGATTTTGCAAGAAAAATGGGTGTGTTTGGAGGGGGTCGCGACTGGGAACGAAAAAGAAAACAAAGAAAAGAAAATATAAGGGTGTCGTTTGGGCTTAAAGCCCTTTGGGCTTGTGGGTTGCTCGGCCCAGCAGAGAAAAAGAAGGAAATAAGAATCAAGGGTCCGTTTAGTTTAGTAGATTGGGTTTAAAAGCCCAATTAGCTACGGGGGCCCACTTAGTGAATTTCAAGAGTCGGGTTACGTTCCAAAAATAATAATGACCAATCCCGGGGATTTTCGTAGGTTCCGGATATATATAAATATCGTACTATAAATATACGAAACGTATATTTATTAAATATAAACGTTAAAAATATATTCGCGATACTTAGACTATCTAGGTTTGTGTGCAAGCATCGTTCCTAGGTAAATGATCATTTCACAATGTCATAGAGATTCACATAATACGTCATGCAAAAAAAAAAAATTTTTGTCACTCGTAAAAAGGGGATATTGAATAACGAAATACCTTTATTTCCAGTTTACGTATTTACTAATCGTACGGGAATTTACGAGAGGCTACATGCCCCTATAAATCACGAAAATTTTAACTATTTTTGAAAATAAAAAGTTCTTTAATATTACACCAAGGCACTAAAAATTCAACTTTGATAATATTTAACAAAGACACTAAAAATTCAAAACATTATATACATAAATATGTATAAAACTATAAATATTAATAGATGTTTACTAAATTTGAGGTCCCTTACAATGAGGGACCTTGTGCGATTGCACCACTTGCATATGCTGATCGCCGCTATTGGCCATGGCAGCCAACCTTCAACACCAACCTATGGCATGATAACAGCACCATGAGCGGTGGCATGGGCTCTCTCGCCGTATCGATCAGCCCAAGCCGTTGGTATTTTCCTCTTCTAATTTTTTTTTGGTTGTATTTGTGTTTTATTGGGTTATGTGTGTTGGTCAGGAGATGTCTTATAACATCAAAATTAGAAAGAGGGTCTTTTGTGTTGAGTTATGGATTCTTATGTTACCAAAAATAAATAAATAAATAAATAAATAAATAATAAAATGCTAATATTACAACATATTTACCCATGACACTAGACCCTTAACACTATTGGTACCTGTGCTTTTAGTCATGGATGTATTGTTAAGCATTACAATCATTTTTTATATAAAAAATATTGTAGGTAAGTAGTAATTAATTAACCATAACTTAAAGCGTCAATGATTAGGCTTATTTTACAATATCCCTTTGATCCTAAAACTAAAGTCAACCTAGCATCTGATATTCACACGTTATAGACATAACAAAAGAATGAACCCTATACTTAAACTTTGTGTCAAATGTTTTGTTTAGTTAGTCCATAATAATATCATAATTGTTTTTTAAACCTTACCACTTATACTTATTGTAACTTGATTAAGTGAAGCTAATACAAGATATATTGTGACTTTTTACATGACAATGAGAATTTACTTTAACTCCATAATAAAAATGTAGATGAGAAGAGTCATCTCGTTAAGTATCTTGCAAACTAAATCTACTCGACAAAAAAGTTCTGGCTCCGCCCCTGGCATCAACTGCATAGGCTAAACAACACACTAAGAATTAGTTTAGCAAAACACCTAACATGAAGAGTTTATTGTTTTATTGAGTACAATTAAGCAATGAACTTGGGCGCAATCTGGTTCGAATACATTTAGGGCGACCTGTTTTCTCATTGGCAAAGCGAATTTGGATTCAATTCACATCAAATACATCAAAAAAAAAAAAATATCATTCACCAAAATCTCATTCATAATAATTTAGATGTTAAAACATTACAATATATACTGGTATGTCAAACTAATCATGCTTTGATTTCATGTTAAGTAATGTCAGTTAATTTTATAAAACTGGACATGTATACATAAAGTAGTTTAGTAATTTTTTATTTTTTATTTTATTTTATTTTTATTTTTTATTTTGTTGCGTTTAAAAAAAAAAATCTATTTTTTTTCAGCAATTTATTTAAAAGAAATACGCTAGGTAGATGCTAGAAATTTTTTGAAAGGTTAAATATTACTCGTACAATTTCACATACGTTTTATGGTTATAACACCACTAGACCCAACCTATGCTACATGTCGGACTTGTATCTGATCCTGATTAACATATGCTAATTTCATATAAAACGAGTTAGAATATGAGTTAAGTTCATATAATAGCAACAAATTTTTAATAATGTACAAATATCATACGAGAACTTTAAAAACTACTAATATCGTACTTTCATATTTCGTTTCGATATCATACCTAACATATCTTTAATATACAAAAGTCCACGTCATCTGCTATGTGTACATGCATTTCACGTCGCTACATGTCACGTTGGATTTTGTTTAGTATGTAGTTAGTTGGATTAATTGTTTCATCATATACTCGCGCCACCAATAGGGCGTTTCTTTCTTTTTGTAAATGTTCTTGAAGTGTGTTCTTTCTTATGTAGTTTGAGTTTATTTTTATTTCAGTGTATATGCTTATCAAACAAATTGAATTAACATTAGAAAAAAAAATAAAATAAAAAATTAGATGCAATATGGGAGAGCAACAATATCATTAAGAACAAAATGAAGGCGCTCAAAATCATCATCAAGGACTGGTCCTCAAACCGAAAAAACTCTCAAACCTGTGAGAAGGAGGATCTCATTAAAAAGATTAATGCTTTTGATGCCAACATCACTTCCCGTAGCTCTAATTCTGTGATTAATGGCCAACGTGCTACTTAGATTGATAACCTTCGCAAAATTGAATTAAACGAGAATATTGATTCTTCCCAGAAGGCTAAAATTAAGTGGTGTATCGAGGCGGATGAAAATTCTAAATTCTTCCACGCTATTGTCAATCAGAAGCGTAGGCACTTAGCTATTCATGGCATCAAATTCGAAGGTCAGTGGCTCGAAGACCCCCTTGGGATAGAAGTTTTTTTCAACTTCTTCGAACAGAAGTTCCAAAAAAGCGAGGTGGTGAATATTGTTAACAGAAGCCGTTTTTACAAAACGCTCAGTAGCGATCAAAACACCTTCCTTGATGCCCCGACTTCTGTTTCTGAAATCAAAGACGCCATATGGGACTGTGACTCGGATAAGTCCCCGGGGCCGGATGGTTTCTCCTTCGCTTTTTACAAGGAGTTTTGGAATTTGCTTAAAGACGATGTTGCGAGCTTCGTTCATCATTTTTTCAATTTTGGCACGCTTCCAAGAGGTTGTAACGCATCTTTCATTACCCTTATTTCTAAAATTCCAAGCCCCATGGTGGTTAGTGATTTTCGCCCCATTAGTCTTATCGGGGCTCAATATAAAATCATTGTAAAAGTTCTAGCTAATCGTTTGGCTCGGGTAATCGATTCTATCATTAGTCAAGAGCAATCCGCTTTCATTAAGCAACGTCAGATTCTTGATGGTCCTTTGATGGTTAACGAAGTGATCCAGTGGTGTAAACGTAAAAAGTCCAAGCTCATGGTGTTTAAAATTGACTTTGAGAAAGCCTTCGACACTATCTCGTGGGATTTTCTGCTCCGGGTTATGCACTTTATGGGGTTTAGCGAAAATTGGATCAAGTGGATATCGGGTTGCCTTCACTCTGCTACTTCATCAGTTTTGATCAATGGAAGCCCCACTCGTGAATTCAAAATTCATCGCGGCCTACGTCAAGGGGATCCCCTATCCCCTTTTCTCTTTATAATAGCTATGGAAGGTCTTCATGTTGCTATGGAAGACGCTATGGCTGTGGGGCTTTACAATGGTTTCAAAATTAACACCTTGAATCTCTCTCATTTATTTTTTGCAGATGATGCCCTTTTCATTGGAGAGTGTTCGCATAATAACATCAAAAGTTTGGTTGCTATTCTTGATTGCTTCCACAAAGCCTCTGGCCTAAAGATCAATTACCAGAAATCCAACCTTTTTGGTATTGGTGTTCCGTTCGATGAAGTCTCGCTTTTTTGCATCTACTACTAGCTGCAATGCTTTGGTGCCCTCTTTTAATTACTTAGGGCTGCCGATTGATCGCAATATGGCGCTCGCGAACAGCTGGGATCCTATTATTGAGAAGTTCTCTAGTCGTCTATCAAATTAGAAAGCATCTCTCCTTTCCATCGGAGGTAGATCTACCCTTATCTCATCGGTCTTAGGCGCGGTTGGTACGTATTATTTCTTGCTTTTTCCTATGCCTAATCTGGTCAACAAAAAGCTGGAATCTATTCGATCCAAATTTTTTTGGGGGAGTGTTGAAAACTCTAACAAGATCCCTTGGATTTCTTGGAATGTTGCTCTTGCTTCCAAAGATAGAGGCGGTCTTGGTATTGGGAGTCTTATTCTCTTAATCACGCCCTCATTCAGAAATGGCGTTGGAGATTTCTCAATAATCCTCACGCCTTATGGTCTCGGTTGGTTATCGCTATTCATGGCAAGAACAACGACTCCTCAACTTTCTTTAGCCACATCAAAAACAAAGGTGTTTGGTATCAAATTGTGGGTTCTATTAATTGCATGCATGAGAAAAATATTATTCTCTATTCATCCATGCAGCGGATTGTTAACAATGGGGCCTCCACGAAATTCTTGCACGAATCTTGGATGGTAATTCTCCTCTCAAATTCTAATTCCCTCGTTTATATCGATTGGCTATGAACAAGGACTGTTTGGTTCGTGATTGTTGGAATAATTGTTGGGAATTCTGCTAAGTGAGAATTCTGCTGATGGTTACTGCTGAAGGAATCTGCTGACGGAACAGATTCTGCTGAAGATGTGATACTGCTGAAGACATAGTTTCAGCATATTTAGTTTCTGCGGAAGATTTGTTTCTACGGATATAGTGACTCCGTATATTTATTATTAGTTTGTTAGGATATGCATGAGCTATTTTAGGTAGTGATATGCATTGATCTTTTATTTATTATTGTATTAGGGTTCCTTCTGTATAAAAGGAACAATAGGCTTTATTATTATGGACGCTTTTCACCAAAATAAAAACACCTTTAGTGTGTGTAACCTAGATCCATAGAGGATCATTTTATTATTAGAGCAAAAACCTTTATTATAACTTTGATTGTGTTCTTATTATTCCGCTGTGCATGATCAATCATTGTTATCCTAGATCGAGCTAAAACGATTTTCTACAATAATGGTTGGCATATTGAATGGGTTCGCACTGTTTCTAACGGTTCCAATGCTTATCATCTGGCTATCCTTCAAACTTATCTTTCTGCAATCATTCTCAATGATTCCGAGGATGCGTGGGTTTGGTCTATTGATCCTCCCTCCTTCTCGGTTAAAAGTGCTCGTTGCCACATCGATATTGGTCTTCATCCTTATGTTGGTCCTGAAACAAGATGGAACAAGCTCCTTCCAAAAAAGATTAATATCTTCATATGGAGGACTCTTCGTGATTGCCTCCCTTCAAGATGGAACTTGAGCCGAAAAGGTCTGGAGATGAACTCCCTGAACTGCCCTATTTGCGATAAAGGGATTGACACTTTGTATCATACTTTTTGGATCTGCTCTTTAGCCGCTTCTGTATGGTCTTGTGTTTTCAATTGGTTGGATCTTCAGCCCCCCTCTATTTCGAGCCTGAATGATCTTTATTCTTGGATTGATGGTATTCGCATGTCGACTAATAAGAGAACCATCATAGACGTCATCAGTGGTGTTGCTCTTTGGTCTTTGTGGAGCTTTCGTAACGAGCCGATTTTTGGTAAAGAACCTCCGAAACGCAGCTTATTATTCGACAAGATTGTTGACTTCTCTTTTAGATGGTATTCTTCTAGATGTAAATCGCACTCCATTTCATGGGACAATTGGATTCAAAACCCGTTAGTGGTTTATTCTTTGTAATTTTTCTAGCGTCTTGCTAGCTTTAATAAAATTCTGCCGTTCAAAAAAAAAAAAAAAAAAAATTATAACACTGTTGCATGGATGTATTATACTTCTTAATAATTGTGTTTTCTACTGTTCCATAGAAATGTATTATACTTCTTAACAATTGTGTCTTCTACTGTTCCATAGAAAATGAATTCATTTACATACCTAACGCAATTGCTCAATGTTTTCTCGAATTCTTGATCACATAATCAGGGATTTAGGGTTAACGTACAATGTCATCTAAGGTATGATGGGAACAAAATTTAAAAGTACATATACAGTATTTTTTAAAACTCACATATGATATTTATACGTTTTTAAAAGTATGTTGCTATTATATAGCCTTAACTTAACCATTAAAATATATGCTAGTATAGTATAGTACCTACTCGATCTTCAGTGTTATATTGTTCGTATCATACTATCATGTTGACTAATTTTTTGTTTATAAAGTCTCTATAAAAGGTGTCCCTTTGGTTATGTGCAATGATATATATACACATACAAATTTACTTTACACACATAAATTTACATGGGTATCTTTTGTCATTATTCATGATTTGTATGTGTGCCAAGTAAATTTGTATGTGTATATATCATTGCCTTTTGGTTATTATCAAGGGACCGACATCAATCAATTATTGTCTTTCTAGATATCCTTAGTAGTACTACCAATTTAATTAGGGAATATCCGTTATGCTTGTTTGTTAATGTCATTAAATTATGTACTTCTCTCGGAATTCATTTTTTTCTTTTTAAATGGATAATTATAATTTACACCACTTATTTCATTCAGGATTTTACATTTCAACAAAAGGTCACCCTAAATAAACCCAATTAATCCACTAATTAAACCCTAATTTATTAAGCAAGCATTATATATTTTTTTTATAGCATTATAACCTCTTAAATGATAAAGATACTTATATACCGCCTCTTAAATAATAAGATACTCATATATCGCTAAGCTAAAGACCTTTAGTTTTCGCTTAAGTGTTTCCTTCTTCTCTTTTTTTGTAAAAGTATATATTTGTGCATCTGAAATTTCATCATAATTACCGGATGGATCCAGAATACTTTTATTGGTTATGTGAGTTGCATAGTAAAAAATCAAGAGTTTTCATCACAACCTATCTACTACAACAGCTTGTTATATATATATATATATATATATATATATATATATATATATATATATATATATATATATATATATATATATATATATATATATNTTACTGCATCTGACCGCGTCTGAACTGAAAAAAAGAAAAAAAACAAACGGTCTGAACGGCTAAAATGTCTGACCTCGTCTGAACGGTTCAGATTCAGAAGCTGGTAAGAGGCTCTTTTAAAAAAACAAACACAACAGAAATGTCAAGCATTTAAGTTACAATATAAGGGGAAAACATATGGTTTTAAAGTTCCACAAATATTATTTTGAAGTACGTAGACGTGTGGTTTTGTAATTATTGGCCTTATTCTCTTTTTCACATTACGCTTAATTTCTTGCAATTGCTTTATGCCATTTTTCTTGGCTTTCATATTTGAAAGGCTTTAATAAAAGAATGCAGAATAAAATAAAGCACTTAAATTGTTATCTATATACTTTTCTTTGAAGCTTTTGCAAGTGGGTTTTTGTATATTCAGCATGTTAGATTAATAATTCCAGTTTGGCGTTATATTTTTATTTTAAAATACTATTAAATACTATTTTATTCTTTACTAAATAGTACCACTTCATTACTAAATTATGTAAATGCAAATAGTAAACCCATCCATATTTCACGTGTATTGTATCCACAGTCGAAACTACATATCTATCATTTGATCGCAAGTTTACCACTTAATTACATTTTGAATAACTTTACCTATCATATACTAATCCAGATGAAAGACAGAAATCTTAAATTTAATGCTTCAAAATGTACAAAAGTGAGATTTACGTATTTGCGTGTGAATGGATATTGTTTGTGAGTGTGTGAGTTTTTCTTTTAAATAAAAAAGAAAAAAGAAAAAAGAAAAAAAAAAGTGGTCGAGCTTCACTTTTGCACAACACGTTGAATAGCATAGTTAAAGATTTGTGAGATATCATAAGTAAGCAAATGGTGGAACATAAGTCAAACTCAACCCTACCTCCCTTAATTGAAGACATCATCTGATCTAATCGAATCTTGCACATGTACACTCCTAAAAACCAAAGACAAATCTTGATGTCGTTGTTCACTAGCCTAGTAGACTATTTGGGTCACATGGCACTTGATTTATAGAAATCGAGAAGCAACACATTATGTAATGTAAAACTGTAGATTTTTTCAATCAAGTGAACCTCAAATAGTAGAAACACAGTACATCGATTAATTAGTAAGATTGGCGTCTCTTTGAAACTACATATTCTCTAATTACGTTGCTCGTAACCCCTTGTTAGGTTACTGTTATCGCCGTTCAAAATAACCTGATTAGACTGGTAATATTGAACCTAAACATGATCTCCAACTTAGTGTCACATCAGTTTCTCTCCCACCAAACATCACCACAAATATAGTCTAATAAAACCAATATCACCGCCCAAATATACCCCACAAAAATAAAATTACGCACTCACAATCTCTTTCTTTTTTCCCCAACTCGGTCGTTGGGACGGCCGTCTTCTCTCAAAAAACCCACCAAAGACGCTTCTTGTGAGATGTCTTTTAGTGGAAAGACACGTTGTGGGGTCGAAGGATGCGTCTTCGGGGGTGCCTTATTACCACCAATCTTAGTGAATAAACGAACTCGGTGTAATCTATATTTATACTACATATAAAGAGAAAACACATTTGTTTAAAATTTAAAAAAACTTAAAAAGATAAGTAATGTTGTTATAATAGTAATACATTATTTATAAAGCCAATACAATTAATTACCGTAAATATTTAATTTTCAATTACAATTTAAACCATCAACTAGCTTCACTCTAGTTATTCCACATCCTTGTATGTATAAAAAACTACACCCACATTGATATAAATATACACCATCGTCGCTATTCGCCGATAATCATCTAGTTTATATCAAAGCAGTAAGTCATTATGGGTAAGAGGTGGACTTAAAATTCTCTGAGTAAATTACATATACGAATTCATGAATTATCATCACATCGGATGTAAATAACCAAAACTCTTAAAAGTTATAAGTATATATAGTTATAACTTATATACGTGTCACTAATATCTTTTTTATCACCGGAACTTAAAAGATCTAGACGTACTATGAATACGTATATGTAAATACATATATACGGAGTATTAAGGAAACTTTGACTTTCTGCGGTTAGGTATGTCGGTGAATAAGAAACTCTAAAACGTACACATGCTGACTTGCATGCATTATTATCCTCTTATATAGTACGGAGTACTAATTAAATGTACATTATATAAATAGGGATTTTCTAAAATGTGCCCCGAGGGCACACGTTTGAGTTTTATATAAAGGTAAAGTCGGCGATTATTAAATTCAAATTTACATATGATTATGGTAAGTAATAACTATATTTAATGAGAATTAAAAACATTTTCTGTTGTAAAAGGAAAGTTCGTGTTCAGTAAATATAGCTTAACATGTGCGTAGAAAAAATAAATAAAGTTTTAGAAAATTTTATTAACTAAAATTTTCACTATTCAAATATTATCTTCACTCATTAAACTCTTTTTTATTAGTTGAAATGTAAAGTGAACATTATTTTGAAAAATCTCAAAATGAAAATATGAACATTTTAAAATGCAAAATGAACATTTATTTTAGGACATTCTAAAATGAAAACGTGGATATGTTGAGACGGATGGAGTAACATTTATACATAGTAATTGTGGACATTCGACCGTATGTTTTGGCGTAGACGATACATCTAGACTATACGATGTGGACATTCGATTATCCGCGACTCTTTGGTTCTTTGGAAACTACTGTCACTAAGTCATCCAACTCCGAACGACCGTGCTACAATATGATATTTGAAATTCAATCTTTGTCATTTCGTTGTCTTAAAGTTAGATAGAAGGATGTAAAGTTGGATTAGTATGTTGGTAGTTGAACCCATCATCCGTTCCCACTGCAACCCAAAGGGGGCTAATGTGACAGTCAAATCTGTTGCAAATTCATTGCATTTGGTCAATTGCAACGAATTTGCAACGGATTTGACCGTCACATAGGCTCCTGAAAATTTGCTTTACAACGGAATTCGTGATGGCCAAAAATAAATTGTAACGATTTGGCAACAAAAGAAAAGTTGTTAGAAATGGCAACAAGTTTTGCAATGAAGATTTTTTCCGACAAATTTCCAACGTAAGCTTTTGCAGTGGTATACTTTGCAACAGATATTGCGACAGTAGTTTTTACAGAAAATATATTCCGTTTTGATTTTGTAAGAGTACCTTTTGCAACGGAATTTTCCGTCACAACACATAATACATGTTGAATCATTTTTAAGTTCCGTTACAAATCCAATGCAAAAAAACTACATTTTTTTTGAAAAAAAACAGCTCTATTTAGCTCCTTTTATCAGTATGTTTCCGACAATATACGATATTCAAAAACCAAATATTTCTCATAAAACCTATGTTACCCGGACACGGCTGAATGGCCGGTATACCAGGGTCGGTACGACGCGACACGGATCCGGGTATGAAATCCGGTCCGGACACGCCACTTTGGGCTTGGGTACGGCAACTTCATCTTTTTTCAGGCCATGTCGATCGGATCTTGTTTCCGCGTTCCGTTTTTGGTGTATGATTTTGTAGCTTGATTCCATTTCTGGTGTTATTTTGTTTCGTGGTGATGAATTTTCCGGTGGAACTATGTTGAAGAAGAAGATAAAAGGGTAAAGAAGATAAAGGGTGAAGAATAGCGGCTGATAAAGGAAGTTTTACCCTAAAAGGCTTAATAGCTTTTTGTTCTTTTTTTTTTGCCCAACTAATAACTTATGTAAATGGGCCAACTAAATTTAATTTGACCCAACAATTGAACAATGTTGTTTTCATAATAATTAATAGTGGGCTTTACTCAAATAATAATTAAATGCATACACAATGTAAATTTTGCAACCTTTGTATAAAATATATAATTAAAATATTAAATATAGGAGTAACAAAATTAATAAAAGTTTATAAATATGTATACAAAATATATAAATACCTACTAAAACCTCTATATGTATATTTTTTTAGGAAAAATTATTGCCGTATCCGTACCCGAGTCCAAAGTTAGGACGGTGTCCCCGTGTCCTAAATTTTTTTGGATGACGTATCCGACACTCGGATCCGTACCAATATCGGATACCCGTACCCGTGTCAATGTAACATAGCTTAAAACTAAAACAACCAAAATTAATGATTGTACAAATATGAATTCACAACATAAAAAAAGTACCAAATGAAATAAAATTTAAGAGGGAAGGGAGGTTGTTGCATAGTGTAGGTTGTGCCCACGCCAACAAGCTTCACTTCTGTTTTTGCCATCATTTCTTCCTTCACTTCGTGCTTCATTTACACTTGATACTTGAATTTGTCATAATAAATGCTTCTCTCATTTGCTATAGCTTGCATGAAAAACCTTCTTACCATGTTCTCTTTTTCTAGATCCAATTCCTTAATATTTCGTCTACACTTAATACACATCATTTCCACGCATAAATACTACTCCCTCCGTCCCAATTTATTTGTCCAATTTTGACTTTTTAAGTATTTCTTTGTCAACTTTGACCTTACATATTTTTGTTTTATGTTATATAATACTTGATAAAAATTATACCCAATGAAAATACATTTAAAACACAATCCATTCATATAATTTGCATCAAGTATCATATAACACATAAGAAAATAGTTATGATCAAAGTTGTAAAACAAAGACTTTAAAAGTCAAAAGTGGACAAATAAATTGAGACGGAGGGAGTAACAGGCAATTAAAACAATAATAATGTAACTCACAACAATCTATTTCACCCATTACAGCTCCATAGTTTCAAATAAAACTACTTAGTACCGAATACCACCCATTTTAGCCCATTAATACCCATTAGTTGTAAGGCGTAAACCAAAAAGCAAAAACAACAAACCAAACTAGAATTCAAACAACAAGCAACAAACTAGTTTTTAGTGGGTATAAAAAGAAAATGGTAGTATGCAAATAAGTAATTAACATAAATTGAATTTTTGTAAATTTTATACATAAATTTTGTAAAATAGTTATATTTTACATTTAATTTTAACCTGTCGTAGCAAATCCGTTACAACTTTTGTAAATTTTCAACAGAATTGCAACGGAAAATGGAAATTTCTTTTATATGTAATTTTGATTTGCATTGCAAATTCGTTGCCATTACTAGATGTTTGCAACAGAAGTTATAATTAATTTCTTTTACACATAAATTTAATATGTCGTTGCAAAGTCCATTCCAAATTTTGTAAATTTTCAATGGAATTGCAATGGAATATTTTATAACAAACATAAAAAGTAAATAATCTATTTTTGCAATGAATTTCCAATTTTTGTTTTTTTTGGTAAAGGGGAGTAATCCTGCACCATGGTAAAAAAACTTTTAAGTACAATGGATATGGGTGAAGTCCCACATCTCAGCCCGTTACATAGGCTAAAAGCTTACATAACAAGATACTTCCTAATTTCTAAAACTAGAAATCAAACCACAACTCAAATGATAACATAAGAACAACAAACTAAATTACTTCCTAAGGCCTTGAAGCTTGGTACCATACATGGCATTAAAAGCATCCAAATTACCGGGAAGATCATACACCTGGTTCGCATAATCATCGTAGTCATCATAATCTTGCTCAAACTCTTGCCCCCCACCAAAAAGATTAACAGACTCATCAAAAGGGTTGGCAACCATCTCGTCTTCCAAAAGTAAATAATCTATTTTTGCAATGAATTTCCAATTTTTGTTTCGTCGTTGATAATCGGTTAGTATTACGTTGCGAAATTGGTTGCAAATTTGTAACAAAAGTTTTCTGCTACTTGTTGTATTAGCCTGTTTGTCCGTGTCATTTCACTCGATCCTCCACAGATTCATCTAGCTTATCCCTGAGATTTCATAGCAAATATGTAGTATGCTATAAATATATACACATAGTTATATCAGAAACAAGATGTTCTGTATATCGTCTAATTAATAAATATAGATTACTACTTTTTTATTTGTAAATCATCGATACAATCTACTAATGAGTAGCATATATTTACTTAGCTACAGTACATAGGATTTGGTAAAAAAAAATTTAGTGAAACAACAACTGACGTTATATGAGTTTAGTGACTCTAATAAGAAAAAGTGTAGGTAAATGATTATATTTGTATATTGATATTTTGTTAAGAGAAATTAAAATTTTGCCACAAAACCCTTCATTAGTTACAAACTTTTGTACTTAGTGACACCTTTTGGACTTATAGTGACTATTTATGTGTCACCAAAATGAAGTGGCCATTGAAATCTTTATTCACCGTCAGAATCTTATCCACTCTAGTTTCTTTTAAAGATAAGGTGTAATTAGCTATTGGATTATTCATACCACTTTTCTTATTTCCTTCTTATTTTGACTTACATGGGTTACTTGCATGGCCGAAACAACGTCCACCCGAAAGTAAAATGCTTAAGGCCGGATTTGTGCTACTAAAAAAGAAACTTAAAGAAAGGTCTTACGGAGTGATGATGAACATTATCTTTTGTTATTATTATTAGGCGTCATGCATACACATATTAGTATATTACTGTACTAATTTATGTGGATCTATCAATGATTAAATACAATGTCAATTTTAAACAATTTCAGGTTTACTTTTGTCTTTAATATTAATTTAGACACTATTATAAATGCCGGCTTTGGTTCATTTTGAAAATTTAATTGCCTTAAGCTAAATAAATAAAAATGCGTACACTTAATTATCATATACTCCGTATATATATATATATATATATATATATATATATATATATATATATATATATATATATATATATATATATATATATATATATATAGTACTATTTTCTTTGAATGTTTCCCCTAATATTTGAGTTGTTATGTGATCGATAAACAGATTGTTCTGGAATCTACCAATTATAAGATAAACTTTAACAAGATAGAACAACGTCTCTTACTAAAGCGAATTGGCATCATCAAGTTTTACAAGATGCTACATACCACAATACATGCGCTACATGGATTCTTATGGTATATCCTTTCATTAATTTCTTTTTTTTTGGGGGATAAAACTATCATGCCAACAATTACTACATGTTATTTTATTTTTTCTTAGAATATATGAAAGTTCTATTTCAGTAGATAAAAAGAAGATAGTAAAGTCTCACATCTGGATTCTTCATTGTATTAAACATCTAAAAAACCGATATTGGCTTGAATGTGTGTGCAACTAGCCAATACATGGGTGCAAGTCCTAGCTTTCATCAATAAAACAATTTTTAAAAAGTACACTTGAAATAAATTTGAAGTACTTCATATGCACCTCATATAAAAGTCTTTGGACGACTCGAACTTTTGGAGTTGAACAAGTCTCGTTACTAAAGTGCCGATATAATAACTAGGGACCACTTTAAAAAATTTCCAACAAATTAAAAAAATTATAAACTCACAAATATCTGTTTTGAATATGTGAGGTCATTTATTTTTATTTTTATTTTTGTCTGTGAACCTCTTTTCAATGGAATTTACATTCTTCCAACCTTACCTACGTACCCTATGCTAACATGTCAATTTATTTTCACCTTTTTTACATTATCTAATCAATCAGCAGAATAGTTTATTTTGTCTCTAGTTCTCATCCAATCAAATTGCTCTACCTACCTATATAGAATGGAGAATTTACCTATACCCATGCATTATCCACGTGATGACTTTTTTGTTTCTACTTCTTGTCTTTCTTTACCACCAACCTTGATTATGTTAGTAAAAGTCCTCGTACCATTGTACCATCACCTTCTAGACAAATATACAATATCCACTCATTAATGCTTCAAGGTAAACATACATAATATAAAAAATGCATGCTCAAGTTACGTACTTACGTATGAAATGCAATTATATTCGTATTATCCGATTAAATGTTTAGCATATAGTACGTATAATTAAACAATTTACATCCACCAATTTCAACAATTATGACAAAAGAATCAAATTAATTACGGAAATGCTCAAACGTTGAATATTCAAGTGTGGGGTCGTGGGGAAGCATACGACGGCTTGCAAGGCATGGATTTTCAAATACATGTTTACATGTAGTATAAAGTTTATTTTTATCAAAGTTGGTAGAATAATTTTCAACTAATATTTAATTTTATAACGCTTATTAACATAACGTTAATTAAATAATGCATGATTTTTTGGCTATATAAAGGAGGAGATGCATGCTCAAAAAACACAAATCAAATCCCACTTCTTATAATAGAAATGGGAACAATGGGTACTCTTTTGATCACCATTGCGGTGGTTCTTCTTTCTTTAGGGCTGCCTTCGATGACCACTGCCACCTACCCTTACTCATCCCCACCACCTCCAACACCTAAGAAATCACCACCACCACCACCCAAGCATCATTATGTTTACAAATCACCACCACCTCCTCCACCCGTTTACAAGTCACCACCACCCCCAGTTTACAAATCACCACCTCCACCAGTATACAAGTCACCACCACCCCCAGTTTACAAATCACCACCACCACCAAAGAAACCTTACGTATACAAGTCACCACCACCCCCAGTCCACAAGTCACCACCACCCCCAGTTTACAAATCACCACCTCCTCCAGTTTACAAATCACCACCTCCTCCAGTATACAAGTCACCACCACCCCCAGTGTACAAATCACCACCACCACCAAAGGAACACTACGTGTACAAGTCACCTCCACCACCGGTTTACAAGTCTCCTCCTCCACCGGTTTACTACTACAAGTCACCACCTCCTCCTCACCATTAAAGAGTCACTATTGTTTTCAAGGTAATAATTAGTTTCATGCATGAAACTTATATTGATCGAATATGGTTATATACGTATACATTATACTAATTCATCTTGTTATCATTTCCTGCAGAATAATAGAATGATAAGTTGAGCTAATGAAACTATATTTCGAGATGGAAAATAAACATGTAGGACAAAGAAGGGTTAAAAGTTGCACGGAAAGTGCTTGTATTTTTATTCATGTATTCTATAAATACTTGTTCTGTTTGTGTTTGATATTAAAAGATATACTCCAATTAATATCGATCTTTTGTCTACGTTGATTTTTAACTTTACAGTTTTGCGTTACACAGATAAGAAGCTATATGATATCTTTTAGATTGAAAAATATAACTTATATGCTCAATAAATTAAAAATAATCGAGTTCAGAAGGTATGATTTAGCATATACATGTTATCTTTTTTCATATAAACATGCCATACCTTAATTTGTAGAGGTCGAATTTCATTTTCGCACAACAAGTTGATCGAATCTTACACAGGTCCGAATCCTAATTAAAACCACAGACAATTCTTTAATGTCGTTGTTCGATCACTAGCCTAGCTAGTAGGCTATTTGGGTCATATGGCAATTTTATTTATAGAAATTGAAATAGTGGAAAATTGGAAATGCATCGATTAATTGGTTAGATTGGTTTGTATCTACCGTCTCTTTGAAACTATTCCCTAAGTTCGGTACTCGTAGAACCCCTTGTTAGGTTACTAGCTATCGGTCTAATTTATAATGAAGCAATACCTCATCATGGGCAAGAAGTGGACTTAAGATTCAAATTTAATTTACGACTTTGTTAATTATCGTCCACATCGGATATAAATAACGATAACTCTTAAAAGTTATATGTATATATGTGTCACTAATTTTTTTTTAATCACCGGAACTTAAAAGTTCATCTAGACGTACTATGAAGAAATTATATTTGAAAATGTAGTGTATTAAACTTTTAATTAGCTTCGACTCTGGTTAGGTGTGACGGTGAATAGATACGAGTAATAAACTTCAAGAACGCACACATGCATGCATGCATTATCCTTTTATATAACAGCATTTAAAATTAGTAATTAGCACAACTTTTTGAATTTTGTTTAAACATTTTAAATTTATAAAAGTGACAATCAATGAACTCATATATTTCAAAATTATATACTTTTAATTATTTTAATAGTACTAGGTGATGTTAACTATGAAATATTTTGTGTTAATTAAATGTTTTTTTTATATAATTCTGTAATACTTAACAAAACTCATAGAGTTATTTGAAGAACAAAAGACGTCTCCAATTCGACATAGTTATCTTCAAATCCGAAAGTGACTTGGCATAAAGGATGCTAATTCTCGACGACCAAATGACGCAGACATTTTATTCAATTAATTAACCGCGGCTCTTTGGTTCCTTTGAAACCACAATCACAAAGTCATCCAACTCCAAACAACCCGTTGCAATATGTTATTTGAAAATGTTCAGTCTTTTTCGTTTCTTTGGTCTAAAGTTAGATAGAAGAATGTAAAGTTGGATTAATATGTTTGGTAGTCGAACCCATCGATCATACGTTCCTTTCATTCCTCCGTAAATTCATCTAGCTCATCCATGGGTTTTCATAGCAAATATGGTATAAATATATTCACATAATTATTGTATTAGTACTTAATAAAAAAGAAGATCAAAGTGTTTCTGGTCGGGTTGACGTTGCTCATTGTAATTCTTACTAACAAGTACCCTTATCTTTTAGGATCCGAACATCCTTACTTTTATTATATCAAAAACAAGATATTCTGTATATTAACTAATAAGATGACCGATCCCTTGCAAAGTACCCAAACTTTGCAAAGCCTAAAAAGAAATTTGGTGCTGCCACGTGTCCCTGCTCCTTTTCTCACCAAAGGATAGTTATGTAATTTTGTGTCCTCCCGCTATATACTCTTTCTTGCCTTTTTTTTCTCTTCTCAGTTCTCTATTTTCATTTTTATTCTTTCTTTGATTTCACGATGTCCTCATCCCCATTCATACCATCAACATCATCATCAGATCTAACACATCACCGTCTTCATCACCATCGCCGTCTCCATCACCATCACCGTCTTCACGCCGTCAGCACCACCGTCTTCACATCGTCACCATCAGGTACCAACTAATAAAACTCTTTTTTGTACTTTTCAACTTCATAATAATCAGGTAAACATACAAGATCTGTTGTTGAAATGTGATCGATATAATGATGCACACCAAGTGCTCGATGAAATGCTTCAACCAGATTCA
>LBNU01036130.1:14190-42871 GCA_014162995.1 Artemisia annua | reverse complement strand
TTCATCAGTTATCATAGGTTCATCAGTTATTATAGGTTCATCAGTTATCATAGTGTTCATCAGTTGTCTAAAAGAAATCAAAATGTTCATCAGTTAAGGTCATAATGTTCGTCAGTTAATCAGTTAGTTGTTGTTCATCAGTTAGTTTGTTCATCATTTAATCTTTGTTCATCAGTTAAAAAAAAGAGCTAAAAATAACAAAAAAATGTATTGTAGTACATCAATTAGTGCATTTAAATAACAAAAATAACGAAAAATTTCTTTTAGGCATTTTATCAAACACTTTGTGTGCACTAAATATGACTAAGACGCCATCTTTAACGTATGATATCTCACTCATATCATATCGGATTTGAGTGATTCAAATTTCTGGGTAAAGAATGGCCAAAAATCTACAACTTTCGTGTTTTAAGCTCTGCATAATTCGGCCATTTAACTAGACAAAATTAGAGACGAAAATGCCGAAAATTTCAAGAAAATCAACACCCACTTAAAAAGTTGAAAAAAAAAAGTTGCGATTCATATATCAAAATGCATACCAAATTAAAGAGGATTAAATTTTAAAAATTATGGTGAAATCAGATTTTTGTAAAAATTTATCGTTTGAAAATTATTTACGTTTAAAGTTTGTGGTGGAATTAGAAAACGAGTTAAGATGACTAATATACCCCTAACTGAAAATACTAATAAAAAAAGAGAGGAAGGTTTCATCTTCACCGTTAGATGGTCTTGCTTATTGATCCAACGTCCCAAATTTCTTTTTATGCTTTTTAATTTTGCTCCCCTTTGCAAGGGATCGCTACTCATTGAAAAAAAATTATATTTGGTGTTATTTGTAAATCATAGACACGATCTATTAATGAGTAGCATATGTCTGTTATCTTCTTTTATATAATACAAGAATTACATCATTTCGGAGTGTTTTTGCAAAACCCTTCTCATTGAAAAAAAATTGGACCAATAGGAAAGCTCGATTTTGACACATAAGCGAAATCAAGCAATATGATTGGCCAATGAAAAGTCAAAATTGAATTGATTTTGGTCAAACTTTAATAAATTTGGTGGAGAATTTGATTGATAAAAAAATACATAAAAATATAGGTGTCAAATTTATGAAAATAAAAACTTAAGAAAAGAGGAGGTAATTAATAAAACCTTAGTGGTTGAATTTTAAATATATTAGAGTTAAGTGTAAAATTATAAGTCTCCATGTTTTTTAATAACTTTAGATAATAAACAAATAACCCCTTACACTTTATACCCCTTATACTTTATAATGTTAACTTTGTTTAAAATTACATGAGTAATAGTATTAGTTTTTTTGACTTTCATCCATTAAAATAAATTTGGTAAATATACGAATTAGTTTTAATATACGTTAAATATTTTTTAAACTAATGTTTGTTTTAAACTTTCATCCATTAGAATATTTTTTTTAAATAAGGACTCATGTTACTATTTAAAAGTTTAATTTATGCAAACACGGGTTTGAAATACGGCTAAATTATTAGTAACGGGAATATAAATATCAAATGGTAAGCATGAGTTACTGTGATATGAAAATAAATATACGCGATTCTACTTATAACAACGACTCATGAAATTGTTATTTAAAATTTATATATAGATATCCATAAAAACATTTTAAAAACTTTACGGAGCATATATTAACTTCATCAACGTTCATTATGTGCCACTAAACTCGCATATTTTGTACAACATGATATCAATAGTTAAAGTTAAACAACAACATTAACCTCAAACTCAACATCTCTGTCAGTTAAAAACGTTATACAAAGCTAATTATTAAAAAAAAACAAACCAAAACATATCGGTTAGATAGTTATTCTTTAATATAGAAGGTGTTTTCCTTAAATTATAAAAAAAAAAAAATGCACGCATCACAATCCTTATTTGATAAGAATCACCTCCTAAATCAAAATAAGAAAAACTACGTAGGTGATAACCTAACTTTATTCATTGACGTGATGTTAAAAAAAAATAAATAAAAATAAAATAAAATAGTTTGCCGTTGTAAAGGAATTAAAAGTATGTACATGAGAATTATTCAGCAAGAATATATAGTTTTTAATCAGGTTATTACGTTACTATACTGCGATAATCTTATTGACTTGGTAATCACGGATGTAAGATACAACCATTATTCTATACTTATGATTTATGTGTAAACCCCTTTTTGCTTCTGAATAGAATCCGAAAGAGACCTCAACAGCACTTTGCCTTATGCCTTATCTAGCTGATAGTTTTTAGTAACCTTTTTTATGGTTTAACTTTTTTGTTATACACACCAACTTTTAGTAACTTTTTTTTTATGTTTTATTGAAAACTTCTACACTTAATATTTGTGTTTTTACTATAAACACACTAAGCTATGATAGAATTAGTTGGGAGTTCAGGGGTTTTTTACTAAGCTTCTCAAAAAAGCTTATAGCTTTATCATAAACTTATTGTGTTATGGTAATTAAATAAGCCAATAAGCACCTATAATAAGCATAACCAAACACCCCTTTAGTTCTAATCTGAAGTTTTCTGTTTTGATGTTATGACTAACTTTATTGTTATCCTCACTATAATGCAACATGTTAGTAGTTTTTGCAGTTTTATGATCTTATCGCACACATTAAAGTGTAGTGCAATTTGTTGTGTGCGCTTTTTAGAGGAGGATTAAGTATCAACACATGATTGTCATGGAAGGTTAACGTACCAAAGATGTGTTTTAGTGCCTATATGGGGAATTTTATAGTAGGAATTCTTTTCGGAGTGTAATTTGTTTTTGAATGAATTAATAAAACTTAGCAGCTGTTTGCTGTCATTGATAACACTATGGGTGTCAACCAACGGTCTAAAATATGGTGTGTTTTACCTTGATGATTTAGGCCAATTGTGAAGAAGGTTACATTAAAGTGAAAGGTCGGTAAGGATTCAAACAATCCTAAAAGACTTGCGGATGTACTCTGTCATTTTTTTATGCATTTATAATTTACTTATACAAGTAATAATAATTTCCTTATATAGTTCGGGTTTAGAGAAAAATTATTCTTATACATTATAAATAAACGTAAGATTAAATTTGAGTTCTACCCATTAAATCTTTTTTTGTTTCTCTTTATGTAATAAAGAAGCTATAGTTTAAGCATCCATGTTAATTTGGTAATTTTATGATCAAACATGAGAAGTAAGTAGCACAAACTTATGAAAATACAAATTTTCAAACAAAAAGGTACATTAGCAAACATGGCATGATGGTTATTCATAATCAATGAAATGAATCAATCTTCAAAGCTATCTAAATATGCTACATATATTAACGAAAATATAAGTAAAAGAAATACCACAATTACAAAACACATCGTAAATTGATAGCACGGGTTTGCAAAACTAAAAGCATATATCACTAACATCTAATGCAAGTCAAGTATCATCATGTGATTTTGCTTGAATAATAAAATATAATTTTTAATCCAAAAGCATTCTCCTAAAATAATAGGTAGATTATAACATATACACATATGATTTTTTATTTTTAGTCCACTAAGTAGAACTATTTAAAATGTGTTAAGTGGTTCATTTCTTAATCGATAATAATACATAATCAAAACGAAATTTTAAAAACCCTGTGCGTGCACAAGTATTATAACTAGTTTATATAATAAAAGAATTACATCATTTCGGAGTATTTTTGCAAAACCTTTCTCATTGAAAAAATAATTGGACCAATAGGAGAGCTCAATTTTGTCATGTAGGCAAAATCAAACGACGTGATTGGTTAATAGAAAGTCAAAATTGAATTGGTTTTGGTCAAACCTTAATAAATTTGGTGGAGAAATTTGGTTGAGAAAAAAACACATAAAAATATTTGTGTCAAATTTGTGAAAACAAAAACTTAAGAAAAGAGGAAGTAATTAATAAAACTTTAGTGGTTGAATTTTACATAAATTACATAGAGTTAAGTGTAAAATTACAAGTTTTCATATTTATTAATAACTTTATAAACTAACAAATAACCCCTTACACTTTATAACTCCTATACTTTATATGATGAACTTTGTTTAAAATTCCATGAGTATTAATATTATTTTCAGACTTTTATCTATTAAAATTACAAAATTTTATAAATATAGGAATTAGTTTTAATATACGTTAAATATTTTTTTAAAACTAATATTTAATATTAATTTTAGGCTTTCATCCATTAAAATATGTTTTTACCGTTAAATAAGGAATCATGTTATTTTATTTTAAAACTTTAATTTATAAGTACACGGGCTTGAATATTAAATACGGCTAAACTATTATTAACGGGACTATGAATATCAAATATAAACACGGATTACTGTGATATGAAAATAAATATACAACGACTCATAAAATTCTTATTTAAAGTTTATATATGGATATCCAGAAAAACATTTAAAAAAAACTTTACGGAGCATATTTTAACTTCATCAAGAGAATTTCCCTCACTATGAAAGGTGTCCCGTGGATGGCGTACTGATATATCTCCTATTCGTGCTGATTATGTGCTACTAAACTCGCACATTTTGTACAACATGATATGAATAATTAAAGTTAAACAACAACANTTGAATTTTACATAAATTACATAGAGTTAAGTGTAAAATTACAAGTTTTCATATTTATTAATAACTTTATAAACTAACAAATAACCCCTTACACTTTATAACTCCTATACTTTATATGATGAACTTTGTTTAAAATTCCATGAGTATTAATATTATTTTCAGACTTTTATCTATTAAAATTACAAAATTTTATAAATATAGGAATTAGTTTTAATATACGTTAAATATTTTTTTAAAACTAATATTTAATATTAATTTTAGGCTTTCATCCATTAAAATATGTTTTTACCGTTAAATAAGGAATCATGTTATTTTATTTTAAAACTTTAATTTATAAGTACACGGGCTTGAATATTAAATACGGCTAAACTATTATTAACGGGACTATGAATATCAAATATAAACACGGATTACTGTGATATGAAAATAAATATACAACGACTCATAAAATTCTTATTTAAAGTTTATATATGGATATCCAGAAAAACATTTAAAAAAAACTTTACGGAGCATATTTTAACTTCATCAAGAGAATTTCCCTCACTATGAAAGGTGTCCCGTGGATGGCGTACTGATATATCTCCTATTCGTGCTGATTATGTGCTACTAAACTCGCACATTTTGTACAACATGATATGAATAATTAAAGTTAAACAACAACATCAACCTCAACCTCAACATCTATGTCAGTTAAACAAAGTTAAATCTTTCAACCAACAAAATTTTTTTACAAAATGTTATTGTAATAGATGTTGATACATAAATAAATAAAAAAAAAAAAAAAAAAAAAAAAAAAAAAAAAAAAAAAAAAAAAAAAAAAAAAAAAAAAAAAAAAACTGGATAAGTATTAGTTATACTTACATCACAATTTTCACGGGTAAATTCTTATATGCCCATATATTAAACTAAAATTTTAAAATAAGTTTGATTCATGTGTAAACCCCGTGCGTGCACGGGACTTATAGCTAGTTTGTAAAGGGACGTGATTGACATAATTAATTAGGGGGGTGTCAATCATGTTTCAAAGAAAAACTCATACCTCTCAACCCACCAATAATATCATTCCACCTCATTCATATTTTTTTCATACCCCTCAAACCTTTTTTAGTGACAACCATGATTCACCATACCTCAACTAATTTTATTTTTTTATTTTTTATTTTCATAAATTATATTAAACAATTTAATAAAAACATAAATATTTCATTATACCTCTGAAGGGTACCTTACATGGCACCTCTTTTAAAGAAGATTATTCGCTATAAAAATAACATCGTTATACACCGCTGCTGAACACAAACCCAGACAGGTTGTAAGCCGGGGGGCGACCATAACATAAAGCTATTACTTTCACACCTCTCTCTCTTTTTAGATATATAATTAAAAGAACATTAAATAATACTTGGAAAAAAAATATAATTATATCTAAAAATCGATAGGTCATCCATATTTCGCCGCGTACTCTCGTTTTTTTGGCAAGAGTGATTTCTCGCATAACCGGATTGGTTATGTGATCGTGCGGATCGTTATAGAACTTCATCGCTCGAATCATAGCCTTTTCTTCAGCATTAGCGAGTTGTGCCGCCATCAACTTTTCGGCCAATTCATCCTTTGCATGTTTTTTTTCCATCGCCTCCTCCAATATTTGTGCTTTCTTTGCCGTGTAAGTCTCGAAGTTCTCAACAACACTATTCTTTGTCGATGCCTCGCTAACAGTCTTTTTCCCTTTTCTTTTCCGTGTAGGAGTTGTGTCGTCATTTAGATCCGGAATAACAGTCTCAACATTGTCATTGCTTCCGGACTCGTAGTAGCTAGATTCCGACGACTTTCTTCGTTTGTCGGAATGAGATGTCGAAGATGCTTGAAAAAAACATGGTTGTTTCAACCATTTGTCTTCTCCCCTAACAACCTTCCATGCTTCAATATGAGTAAAAGACTTGCCCTTATTTTTCTTATCATAATCAGCCATGGCATTAGTCATGACGTTAATATCGTCACACCCACTCTCACGAATACGAGTCTACAATTATAAAAGTAAAAGTATATAAATTAATAGAAGTATATAAATTAACATAAACATATAAATTAACACAAGTATATAGTTTAAAAATTACTTGTTGGATGTATAGCCCGTTAAAGACACCCATGACGGCATTCATATTTTGCCACTTTGTGTTCAAGCTATGATGAGTTCGCATAGAATCTTTCACGCTATCCTTGAAATGTTCTAAAATTCTACCCCAAAACCTATCTCTACCTTGTTCATTCCCGACTTTTTTACATGTCGAGACATAAACCCATGCTTTAGCCAAAGCCAACTCTTCGGCCGACGTCCAAGGCTTTTTATCCGCTTTAGTTTTTGTTTTCCCTTTAACAACTTGAACATCTTCATCCAGTATATCAAATAATAACGTATAAAATTAGAACATATAAAATTATAACATATAAAATAATAACGTATAAAATTAGAACATATAAAATTATAACATATAAAATAATAACGTATAAAATTATAACATATAAAATTAGAACATATAAAATTATAACATATAAAATAATAACGTATAAAATTAGAACATATAAAATAATAATGTATAAAATTAGAACATATAAAATTAACAAATAAAATAATAACGTATAAACTTAAAAATTAATACCGATTTGAGTTTGTGGTTGCATTTCGGGAACAAACTCAACATCATCATCATCGTCACCGTATAGAGGTAGTTCGCGTTCAACACTTGGTTCATGACGCGAAGAACCTTCACGGTAGTCACTAAACGAGTCGAACTCACTTGTCATTGATATATTATATTGGCTTGGATTCATCGGTGGTGGAGGTTGGGTATAATATTGTTGTTGAAGGTATTGTGGATTCATCGGTGGTGGAGGTTGGGGATAGTAGGCCGATTGAGGACTCATTTGGTGTTGAGGGTATTGTTGATTCATCGGTGAAACTTGCGGACGAACATGCTATCCATGAAAGCCCCATCCATGACCTCTTGTTGACGATGAAACCCCTCTTGATTTTCTTTGATCCATGCTACACTTTTTTTTTAAAAGTATGAGATATAGAAGGATTTTTTAATTTGAATTGGAAGTAATTTTTACAAATGTTAACGTCTAGTATTTATAACGGATTTTTTTTTTAACCCAAACGATCCAAATAATAAATGCTCCAACGTTAACATTTTCTCCAAACCGTTGAATCATATTATGCCGCCCACCCCAAACCGCAACTCATACCGCCTAGGTGGCAGCGTTGTTTACCGCTGGTATGGAGCCAAACCGCTCCCATACCGTGCCCATTGCCACCACCCTTATAAATTTGATTAGGACACTTAATGTACGAACAGTTAAAGAAGTTTATATTTATAGTACAACTGTTTAATGCACATTTTAGAGTATCCTGATCAAACGTGAGAGCGTGCAAATTACCTCCTTTTTCTAAATCATAGATACGATCTACTAATTAGCATATGTCTATCAATTAACGACAGTACATGAAATTTAGTGACAGATTTTTGGTGAGACAACAACTGACGGTATTTGAGTTTAGTGACTCTTAAGTAAAAANAAAAAAATGTGCAGGTACATAAAAGACTAGTTGTATATTGACAATTTCTTATGAGAAAGTAAAATTATGTCACCAAAGCCAAAAATATTAACTACACACTTTTTTTTGTCACTGTAGGTTTATACCAACACCATCTGTAGTTAAAAAATATGTGTAGGAGGAACTTGTCAGTTTTGTATTTTTAGTGACACATTTTGTACTTTTTGTGCAATTTGGACTTATATTGATTCTTATATGTGTCACTAAATTGAAGTGGCCGTTGTATTCTTTATTCACCGTTAGAATCTTTATTCACTCTAGTTTGTCTTTCAGAGAAGATATAATTAATTAGCTATTGGACTATATAGATATCACTTCTCTTATTTCCTTAAGTATATTAGTTACTTGCATGGCTAAAACTACGTCCACCCTGAAAGTAAAATGCTTAAGGATTTGTGCTACTAAAAAAAATTGAGGTTGACGAATGACGATTAACATAATATTTTGCTACTATTAGGCGTTATGCATACACATATTACTAACTTATATGGATGTATTTTATCGGGAAAACTCTTTACCCAAACTTACATGGATCTATCAAAGTATCAATTATTAATCAAAATTGTCAATTTAAGATACTTTCAGCTTAGTTTTAATTTGTCTTCAATATTATTAAGGCCGGCTATGGTTTATTTATACAATTTAACTGACTCAAATATAAATACATATAATTTCTAGGATCTAACGTTTATATGATAAGCTTAAATAAGACAGGACAACTTATTTTACGAAGGCGAATCAACAACATCAAGTTTTACAAGATGCTACCACAAGCCTTGCATGGTTTGTTTAGCCCTCCAAACAATAAACCTACTCACTCTTTTACACCCCACTATTTAGCTAAACGTGATAGCTTAATTAAATTTATGGACTTAACTGAAATGGGGAAGCCCCTCTACCGTTAAACAACCTCTTGTTTCTCAATCACCAAACCTGAATAAGTATACAATTAGTCTAGGATATAATATCCATCATACCCACAAATGAGTCGAGTTTTCAGGACTGATGATGAACGCAGCTTGATCAAATTCCAAAATTATATGGCTTTCTTCCATGTTTAGTTAGCCACCGCACAATGCTCGTCACTTAAGGATTTTCAGTGGTTATTAGTGCTACTTTTTCTGGTACGAATGTATTCCATAAAAAACATTCTCCATCAATTGGAATAATCCGGATATTAATAAATGTCTTACATGATTTAACTAATTAAGATCCTCATCAATTATTTATCCATCTCGATTTGTTCTCAAATATCTTATGGTATGTACTTTTATTAATTACGTTCGGGAAAAATACAACATGTTAGCATGTCAATTCCATATTTTCATATTTCAATGTTTTGTAAAATCTTTCAATAGTTTGGATTCTTCAATGAAATAGACATGTAAAAAATCTAATTTTTTTAAAACGGCAACTAAACTATCTCACATTATATATACACAACAATTTAATCTCAGATAGAAGAGAACTTGAAACCACAACTATTTAATTGGAGAGATTTTCACACTATAATGAGGTACGATTTTGCTTGAAAGGATCAACGATCGATCCTATATTAGCTTGTAAGAAAACACTGTAATCTATTTCTCTTCTATATCTAGCTTATATCAAGCTACATAAAAATCTCTATTTAGAAAATGAAATTACATTAAAAGATCAACTTATCAAAACATGGGTGCAAGTCCTAGCTTTTCAATCAATTTAACATTTTTAAAATAGACTTGTAATACATTAAAGTACTATAATTTATCTGTACCTCATGCCAAAGTCTTTGGATGACTCGAACTTTTGGTGTTGAATAAGTCTCGTCGTTTCTAAACTTCCAGTATAACTAAGGACCACTTCCAAAAATTTACAGTAATTCCTAACAAATTGAAAAAAAAAAATAAAAAAAAAAAATAAAAAATAAAAGAAAAACCCCATGTATCTATTTTGAATAAATGAGGTGTATTTTCTTGTCTTTGAACACCTTTTCCATGGATTTTACATTTTTCCATGGAATTTAATTCATATTTTTACATTATCTAATCAATCAGCAGTATAATCCATTTTGTCTCTACTTCTCATCCAATCAAATTGCAGAAATTGCACTACCTATCTATATAATGAAAATTACCTATGCCCATGCATTATCCACGTGTTCACATTTTTGTTTCTACCTCTTGTCTTTCTTTACCACCAAGGCACCAACCTTGATTCATGTTGGTAAACATCCTCGTATCATTGTATCATCATCTTCTGGACAAATAATATCCACTCATTAGTACATATGAAATGCAATATATTTACAGTACCCCGTTTATAAATTTACCATAGATTACATATAATTAAACAATTTATGTCCACCAATTTCAACAATGAAGACAAAAGAACCATATTGATTACAGAAATGCTCAAACGTTGAGTATTCAAGTGTGGGGTCGTGGGGAAACATACGACGGCCTGCAATGCATGGACTTTCAATTACAAGTTTACATGTATATATTTTATTTTATCATAGTTGGTAGAATAATTTTCAACTAATGTTTAATTTATAAACGCTTATTTAAACAACAATAATTGAATAGTGCTAGATTTTTTGCTATATAAACGAGGTGATGCTTGCTCAAAAGAACATAAACCAAATCCCACTTCTTATAATAGAAATGGGAACAATGGGTACTCTTTTGATCACCATTGCGGTGGTTATTCTTTCTTTAGGACTGCCTTCGACGACCATCGCCACCTACCCTTACTCATCCCCACCACCACCACCACCCAAGAAATCACCACCACCACCACCTAAGCATCATTATCTTTACAAATCACCACCACCTCCTCCACCCGTTTACAAATCACCACCTCCACCAGTTTACAAGTCACCACCACCTCCAGTTTACAAGTCACCACCCCCTCCAGTATACAAGTCACCACCACCCCCAGTGTATAAATCACCACCACCACCAAAGAAACCTTACGTATACAAGTCACTACCGCCGCCAGTTTACAAATCACCACCACCCCCAGTATACAAATCACCACCTCCTCCAGTATACAAGTCACCACCACCCCCAGTGTACAAATCACCACCACCACCAAAGGAACACTACGTGTACAAGTCACCACCACCACCGGTTTACAAGTCTCCTCCTCCACCGGTTTACTACTACAAGTCACCACCTCCTCCTCACCATTAAAGAGTCACTATTGTTTTCAAGGTAATAATTAGTTTCATGCATGAAACTTATATTGATCGAATATGGTTATATACGTATACATTATACTAATTCATCTTGTTATCATTTCCTGCAGAATCATAGAATGAGATAAGTTGAGCTAATGAAACTATATTTCGAGATTCCAAGATGGAAAATAAACATGTAGGACAAAGAAGGGTTAAAAGTTGCACGGAAAGTGCTTTTATTTTTATTCATGTATTCTATAAATACTTGTTCAGTTTGTGTTTGATAATAAAAGATATACTCCAATTAATATCGATCTTTTGTCTACGTTGATTTTTAACTTTATAGTTTTGCGTTACACAGATAAGAAGCTATATGATATCTTTTAGATTGAAAAATATAACTTATATGCTCAATAAACTAAAAATAATCGAAGAAGGTATGATTTAGCATATACATTTTATCTTTTTTCATATAAACATGACATACCTTAATTTGTAACATGTAGAGAGGTACTGTTAAGTCTTTTGTATTGTCATTGAAAAACGATTATATATGACGCCATGGAAAAGAAAAAAAAAAGAGGTTGAATTTCATTTTCGCACAACAAGTTGATCGAATCTTACACAGGTCCGAATCCTAATTAAAACCATGCACAGACAATTCTTTAATGTCGTTGTTCGGTCACTAGCCTAGTAGGCTATTTGGGTCATATGGCAATTTTTTTATCACCGGAACTTAAAAGTTTATCTAGACGTACTATGAAGAAATTATATTTGAAAATGAAGTGTATTAGACTTTTAATTAGCTTTGACTCTGGTTAGGTGTGTCGGTGAATAGATACGAGTAATAAACTTCAAGAACGCACACATGCATATGCATGCATGCATGCATTATCCTCTTTTATATAACAGCATTTAAAATTAGTAATTAGCATTAGTAGATTACATATTATAAAAGGGATTTACTAAGCACAACTTTTTGAATTTTGTTTAAACATTTTAAATTTATAAAAATGACAATCAATGAACTCATATATTTTATAATTATATACTTTTAGTTACTTTAATAGTAGTAGGTGATGTTAATTATGAAATATTATGTGTTAATTAAATGTTATTTATATAATTCTGTAATACTTAACAAAACTCATAGAGGTATTTGAAGAACAAAAGACGTCTCCAATTCGGCATAGTTACCTTCAAATCCGAAAGCGACTTGGCATAAAAGATGCTAATTCTCGACGACCAAATGACGCAGATGTTATATTCCATTAATTAACCGTGGCACTTTGGTTCCTTTGAAACTATAATCACTAAGTCATCCAACTCCAAATGACCCGTTGCAATATGTTATTTGAAAATGTTCAGTCTTTTTCGTTTATTTGGCTTAAAGTTAGATAGAAGAATGTAAAGTTGGATTAGTATGTTTGGTAGTCGAACCCATCGATCATCCGTTCCTTTCACTCCTCCGTAAAGTCATCTAGCTCATCCATTGGTTTTCATAGCAAATATGGTATAAATACATTCACATATTTATTGTATTAGTAGTTAATACGAGTAAAAAAGAAGTTTGAAGTGTTTGTGGTCGGGTTGACGTTGCTCATTGTAATTCTTACTAACAAGTACCCTTATCTTTTTGGATCCGAACATCCTTACTTTTATTATATCAAAAAGAAGATGTTCTGTATATTGACTAATAAATACGGAGTACTATATACGGTGTTATTTGTTGTTGGAAAATTTAGTGCACTTGAGGGATCAAATCATACTTGGAAATGGGTTTGGAGGTACGGAGTGTACACCCATCAAGTCCCTGATTACCCTGACTCAATAGTGGTTGTGCTAGTGTGAATCTGTTTCTGCTGATGCATGAAACTGACTCTGCTGCTAGTGTTGTGAATCTGCTGCTAGGACTCTGCTGCTAGCAGAATCTGCTGCTAGTTGATTCTGCTGATGAATCTGCTGCTAGCCTGATTCTGCTGATGACTCTGCTGCTAGCAGATTCCACTGATGAAATGTAACTGATTTAACCTATTCAAATGACAGTTATATCTACTATTATGACCACGTTTTATTGGTCATGTAACCACTATCATTGGCTATAATGGGGGTAATTATGTGGAGATTAATGGGCCGATTAATTCTCATAATTCTATTTGACTAGCTATGAGTATTTTCCTATTTAAGAGGAATTATGTTGAGCATGATAGACACAGAAAACAAAACACTAATATACACAAGGGTTGTTGAATTGTGCCTAATTCAAGAACAAACATTTGGTCTTATCCCAAGTAGATATTCGTGATACCCAGGCATTAGGGTCGAATAGTTTACTTTGGAAAGTGATAACACGATTCCAAGTGATATCCGGTAACCATTTAATTGGTACGTAGCTAGGCTTTGATTATCTTACCCTGTTCTGGGCTCATAACCTCCAACATTTGTAAATCGTATTGAGATCCTTTCAAGTTTACAAGAACATGATCAGTAATGTTTTCTCACAAACAAAATAGTGAAGCCTACTGAGGGACCCAGTTTTCTTTTTGATTGTGAGAGAATATTACTGGTCATATTCATATAAACTTGACAGGATCTCAATCCTTGTAAATCATAGACGCGATCTATTAATGAATAGCTTATGTCTATCTTATTTTGTAAAGGGAAGTGATTGACACACTTATAAATTGACACACTTATAAATTTGATTCGGACATTAAATGTACAAACAGTTAAAGTAGTTATATTTAGAGTACAAATGTTTAATGTACGTTTTGGTGTATTCCAATCAAATATTAGAGTGTGGAAATTACCTCCTTTTTGTAATTCATAGATACAATTTACTAATGAGTAGCATATGTCTATCACTTAACGACAGTATATGAAATTTTTAGTGACAGATTTTTGGTGAGACAACACCGACGCTATTTGAGTTTAGTGACTCAATTTAAAAAAAGTGCAGGTACGTAAAAGACTATAGTTGTATATTCACAATTTCTTATGAGAAATTAAAATTGTGTCACCGAAGCCAAAAATATATAACTTCACACTTTTTGTGTCACAATATAGGTTTATACCAACACCATCTGTAGTTAAAAAGAAAATGTGTAGGTGGAACTTGTCAGTTGTATTTTTAGTGACACATTTTGTACTTTATGTGCAATCTGGACTATACTGACTCTTATATGTGTCACTATTGAAGTGGCCGTTGTATTCTTTATTCAACGTTTTAATTCTTCAACAAAACAACCACAATGCATGGGACCTTACAAAGTTTAACCAATTTTCATATCATCATATCTCTTATATAATAAAACAAAACCCCTAGTGGATACTTTGTCATTTTGAAAAAAAAAGAATATTTCCTTATTAGGTAATATGTTAATTATTATTTAATTTATAAGTTTTTAAATTCGTTTTGTTGATATACTATACAAGTAGAAGATAAATACAAAAAATATAGATAAAATTTAAATGATTATCTTTAATCATAAAAAACTACAATTAAAAATCATAAATCAAGCAAAATAAAAATTAAATTATTTGTTTTTTAATAAATAAAAATATATCATTCAAAATTTTTAAAAAAAAACCCGCGCGTGCGCGGGCATTATAACTAGTTGATTAAAAAATAAAATTATTTTATATAGGCAGCTATGAGATTTATTCCAATAGAAAGGACAACTAAAGTAAATGTGTAGTGGAGGACCCCACTTTATATGTATATTAACTAGAGGTGCACAGAATTGATTTATGTTTAAACGAAAGGCCTATGTGAAGGATTTGCAATGGATTAAGCGTTTGCCAGCTCCCCATATTTCTGACATTGAACGAAGCCACGCTGGCCCATTGTAGATGGCCTTAGAATCTTATTCACTCTAGTTTGTCTTACAGAGAAGATATCACTTCTCTTATTTCCTTAAGTACTTCCTTCTTATTTTAAAGTTACATGAGTTAGTTGCATGAACCAACTGGGCTAGCTCAGTTCTTCACCAAGATTTCTTAGAGGCTTGAGGAAGGTCTCAAGTTCGAGTCCCACCCGAGACTTTTACCCCTTCAGGCGAAATAGCAAGAAGTACAGGCGGAGTTCAGGGTCACCATACTTCCCAATTGGAAGTCACTGCTACTTGAACCAATAAAAACTAACAAGCCGTTTTTTTTAAAAAAAAAGAAAAAAAAAGTTACTTGCATGGCTAAAACTACGTCGACCCGAAAGTAAAAATGCTTAAGAATTTGTGCTACTAAAAAAAATTGAGGTTGACGAATGACGATTAACATAATATTTTGCTATTATTAGGCGTTATGCATACACATAATCACATATTACTAACTTATATGGATCTATCAAAGTATCAATGATTAATCAAAATTGTCAATTTAAAATACTTTCAGCTTAGTTTTGCCTTCAATATTATTAAGGCCGGCTTTGGTTTATTTATACAATTGAGTTGACTCAAATATTAATACATATAATTTATCGTATATACTTATATAGTGAATGTTCTAGGATCTAATGTTTATATGACAAGCTTAAACAAGACAGGACAATCTATTTTAGTATTTTACTAAGGCGAATCAACAAAATCAAGTTTTACAAGATGCTACCACAAGCCTTACATGGTTTGTTTAGCCGCTCAAACCAAATAAACCTACTCACTCTTTTACACCCACTATTTAGCTAAACGGTATGGCCTAAATTTATTAACTTAACCGAATGGGGAAGCCCCTCTAACATCAAACAGCCTCTTGTATCTCAATCACCAAACCCGAATAAGTATACAGTTAGTCTAGGATATAATGTCCATCAGACCCACAAATGAGTCGAGTTTTCAGGACTGAATCCAAAAATTGTTACTGGAATTAAACCCCAGATAAACTCACCAATGGACCTTGACATTGCAAGAACGCCCAAAACACGATGCCCATTCCATTGTATGACCTTGCCACCCGTTGCCTCGATCCTTGCATATTCATCTTCACGATTTGGCTAATTGTAGCAATCAGAAAAAAATAAAAGGTAAGTTACATGAGCAAGAGAATTTTCATATTTAGATGACATCACAACTATTTTCACTTTATGATCATTTGACAGAGGTATTGCTTCTTTGCCACGATAAAGAACAGCTCGAGAATCACCAAAAGAAAATTATTTCCTAAAATAGGAACTGAATCCAAAAAATGTTACTGGAATTAAACCCCAGATAAACTCACCAATGGACCTTGACATTGCAAGAACGCCAGAAACACGATGCCCATTCCATTGTATGACCTTGCCACCCGCTGCCTCGATCCTTGCATATTCATCTTCACGATTTGGCTAATTGTAGCAATCAGAAGAAAATAAAAGGTAAGTTACATGAGCAAGAGAAATTTCATATTTAGATGACATCAGAACTATTTTCACTTTATGATCATTTGACAGAGGTATTGCTTCTTTGCCACGATAAAGAACAGCTCGAGAATCACCACAGTTTGCAACTAAAACATGTGATGAACAGATCAGTGCCACCACTGCAGTAGACCCCACAGTTTCTGGTGCTACTGGTTCAGAATTAGAGGTAGAATTTCTTAGTGGCCATGAAGTTTTCCTGAGACATGTGTCAACTGCCTACAACAACTTTGCTGAATCCACCGAAAGATCATGCGTTGAAAAGTAACTAAATAAATTCATATTACCTTATCTTGTTCACTTCACAATCTTATTTAATTTCTTGAACTTGTTTACGGATGTATGGAGGATTTAATAAGCACAATCCGCTACGTTACCTGGTCTCTTCACAATAAGGTTGTGAAGGACATGTATATGCCACCTAAATTTATTGCTTCCTTCTAATCTTATCAATCATAACCTTAGAATAAAAATGAGGTGGTGGCAACAAACAGACTAATATGCAATTTCCCATTTATATAAGTCCAACCAAAATCCATTACCTTACATATGCAATTTGCCATTTATAAATATATCATATCGATAAAGTATCAAACGGACTAATAATAGCACTTTCTGAATGCATCTTTACCTTTAGAGGTTATATATACCTATCACTTTCCATATGAAAAATTGATGCAAATTTTGTTAATTATCTAAAACCAATGGAAAGTTAATGGAGTTGTCAAAATTGCCAATCATTCATAACATTATTAGCACTAACAACATAATATCATCCTCATGTTCTTCCATACTTGACACATTGTAACATAATAAACCAATAAATTAATTTAAGATTTAAAAGATAACAAACCTCAGTAACCTAATAACAAACCTCGGTACAATAGATTCCAATGGGAAAAAAAAGTATCTCAATCACCAAACCCGAATAAGTATACAGTTAGTCTAGGATATAATGTCCATCAGACCCACAAATGAGTCGAGTTTTCAGGACTGATGATGAATGTAACTCGATCAAATTCCAAAATTATGGAGCTTTCTTCCATGCTTAACTAACCATTAAGATCCTCATCAATTTTTTATCCATCTTGATTTGTTCTCAAACATATTAGCATGTCAATTCCATATTTTCACATTTCAGTGTTTTGTAAAATTATCACTAGTTTGGATTCTTCAATGAAATAGACATGTAGAAAATCAAATTTTTTTAATTGGCAACTAAACTATCTCACAATATATATACGCAAAAAATCAATCTTACATACATTGAAGAAAACTTGAACCAACAACTATTTGATTGGAGAGGTTTTCACATGTACAATAATGCTTGAAAGGATCAACGTTCCTATATTAGCTTGTAAGAAAACACTGTAATCTATTTCTCTTCTATATCTAGCTACATAGAAATCACCATTTAGAAAATGAAATTATATTAAAGATCAACTTATAAAACATGGGTGCAAGTCCTAGCTTTTCAGTCAATATAACAAATTTAAAATACACTTGCAATACATTTAAATTACTTTAATTTATCTGCACCGTGCCTCATGCAAAAATCTTTGGACGACTCGAACTTTTGGAGTTGAATAAGTATCGTCGTTTCTAAACTATAACTAAGGACCATTTCCAAAAATTTAATTCCTAACAAATTAAAAAAAAAAAAAAAAGTTATAAACCCCATGTATCTATTTTGAATATATGAGGTGTATTTTCTTGTCTTTGAACCCCTTTTCCATGGAATTTACATTTTTCCATGGAATTTAATTCATATTTGTACATTATCTAATCAATCAGCAGTATAATCCATTTTGTATCTACTTCTCATCCAATCAAATTGCAGAAATTGCACTACCAATCTATATAATGAAAATTACCTATGCCCATGCATTATCCACGTGTTCACATTTTTGTTTCTACTTCTCGTCTTACTTTACCACCAACATTGATTCATGTTCGTAAACATCCTCGTATCATTGTATCATGACAAATAATATCCACTCATTAGTACTTCAAGGTAAAACATACATATATAATATACAAATGCATAATTACATATGAAACGCAATATATTTGCAGTACCCCGATTACATGTTTAGCATAGATTACATATAATTAAACAATTTATGTCTAGAATTTCGTCAATTAGGACAAAATAATCATATTCATAACAGAAATGCTCAAACGTTGAGTATTCAAGTGTGGGGTCGTGGGGAAACATACGACGGCTTGCAATGCATGGATTTTCAATTACATGTTTACATGTATATAATTTATTTTATCATAGTTGGTAGAATAATTTTCAACTAATGCTTAATTTATAAACGCTTATTAAAATACTAGAATTGAATAGTGCTAGATTTTTTGCTATATAAAGGAGGAGATGCTTGCTCAAAAGAACACAAACCAAATCCCACTTCTTACAATAGAAATGGGAACAATGGGTACTCTTTTGATCACCATCGTGGTGGTTATTCTTTCTTTAGGGCTGCCTTCGATGACCGTCGCCACCTACCCTTACTCATCCCCACCACCTCCACCACCCAAGAAATCCCCACCACCACCACCTAAGCATCATTATGTTTACAAATCACCACCACCTCCTCCACCCGTTTACAAGTCACCACCTCCGCCAGTTTACAAGTCACCACCACCTCCAGTTTACAAATCACCACCTCCCCCAGTCTACAAGTCACCTCCTCCCCCAGTTTACAAATCACCACCTCCACCAGTTTACAAGTCACCACCACCTCCAGTTTACAAATCACCTCCTCCCCCAGTCTACAAGTCACCACCTCCCCCAGTCTACAAGTCACCTCCTCCTCCAGTTTACAAGTCGCCACCACCCACACCAGTATACAAGTCACCACCACCGCCAAAGAAACCTTACGTATACAAGTCACCACCACCACCCGCTGTCCACAAATCACCACCACCACCAGTTTACAAATCACCACCACCGCCAGTATACAAATCACCACCTCCTCCAGTATACAAGTCGCCACCAACCCCGGTTTACAAATCACCACCACCACCAAAGAAGCCTTACGTATACAAGTCACCACCACCACCCCCAGTCCATAAGTCACCACCACCCCCAGTTTACAAATCACCACCTCCTCCAGTTTACAAGTCACCACCACCTCCAGTTTACAAATCACCTCCTCCCCCAGTCTACAAGTCACCACCTCCCCCAGTCTACAAGTCACCTCCTCCTCCAGTTTACAAGTCGCCACCACCCACACCAGTATACAAGTCACCACCACCGCCAAAGAAACCTTACGTATACAAGTCACCACCACCACCCGCTGTCCACAAATCACCACCACCACCAGTTTACAAATCACCACCACCGCCAGTATACAAATCACCACCTCCTCCAGTATACAAGTCGCCACCAACCCCGGTTTACAAATCACCACCACCACCAAAGAAGCCTTACGTATACAAGTCACCACCACCACCCCCAGTCCATAAGTCACCACCACCCCCAGTTTACAAATCACCACCTCCTCCGGTATACAAGTCACCACCACCGCCAGTTTACAAGTCTCCTCCTCCACCACGTTACTACTACAAGTCACCACCTCCTCCTCACCATTAAAGAATCACTATTGTTTTCAAGGTAATAATTAGTTTCATGCATGAAACTTATATTGATCGAATATGGTTATATACGCATACATTATACTAATTCATCTTGTTATCATTTCCTGCAGAATAATAGAATGATAAGTTGAGCTAATGAAACTATATTTCGAAATTCCAAGATGGAAAATAAACATGCAGGACAAAGAAGGGTTAAAAGTTGTACGGAAAGTGCTTGTATTTTTATTCATGTATTCTATAAATATTTGTTCAGTTTGTGTTTGATAATAAAAGATATACTCCAATTAATATCGATCTTTTGTCTACGTTGATTTTTAATTTTACAGTTTTGCGTTACACAGATAAGAAGCTATATGATATCTTTTAGATTGAAAAATATAACTTATATGCTCAATAAGTTATGTACGTTTGCATTATACTAATGAGACTATATTTCGAGATTCCAAGATGGAAAATAAACATGCAGGACATAGAAGGGTTAAAATTTGCACGGAAAGTGCTTTTGTATTTTCATTCATGTATTTTATAAATACTTTCTCAGTTTGTGTTAATTTGGTAATAAAAGATATATTTCTATTAATAGCTATCTTTTGTCGTCGTTGATTTTTTATTTTACAGTTTTGCGTTACACAGATAAGAAGCTATATAATATCTTTTAGACTGAAAAATATAACTTATATATGCTCAATAAAAAATAATAGAGCTCAGAAGGTATGATTTAGTATATGTATAGTTTCACTCACGTCTATCTGTAAAATGCTCAGGTTAATTCATTTTATATTTTTTCATATAAAACATGAAAGATGCCATACCTTAACATGTAGAGAGGTGCTGTTAAGTCTTTTGTATTGTCATTGAAAAACGATCATATATGATGCCATGGTCTACATTCTTAAGTACCACGCGAGTTGAGTTTTACAGAAGCTCAAAGACGAATAATCCTTTGATAAAATTTTGGCCCAGATCAACATAGTTGTATGAGTCTAGATTTTTGGTTTNCCCAGTTTACAAATCACCACCTCCTCCGGTATACAAGTCACCACCACCGCCAGTTTACAAGTCTCCTCCTCCACCACGTTACTACTACAAGTCACCACCTCCTCCTCACCATTAAAGAATCACTATTGTTTTCAAGGTAATAATTAGTTTCATGCATGAAACTTATATTGATCGAATATGGTTATATACGTATACATTATACTAATTCATCTTGTTATCATTTCCTGCAGAATCATAGAATATGGTTATGTACGTTTGCATTATACTAATGAGACTATATTTCGAGATTTCAAGATGGAAAATAAACATGCAGGACATAGAAGGGTTAAAAGTTGCACGGAAAGTGCTTTTGTATTTTCATTCATGTATTTTATAAATACTTTCTCAGTTTGTGTTAATTTGGTAATAAAAGATATATTTCTATTAATAGCTATCTTTTGTCGTCGTTGATTTTTTATTTTACAGTTTTGCGTTACACAGATAAGAAGCTATATAATATCTTTTAGACTGAAAAATATAACTTATATATGCTCAATAAAAAATAATAGAGCTCAGAAGGTATGATTTAGTATATGTATAGTTTCACTCACGTCTATCTGTAAAATGCTCAGGTTAATTCATTTTATATTTTTTCATATAAAACATGAAAGATGCCATACCTTAACATGTAGAGAGGTGCTGTTAAGTCTTTTGTATTGTCATTGAAAAACGATCATATATGATGCCATGGTCTACATTCTTAAGTACCACGCGAGTTGAGTTTTACAGAAGCTCAAAGACGAATAATCCTTTGATAAAATTTTGGCCCAGATCAACATAGTTGTATGAGTCTAGATTTTTGGTTTGTTATCAAGTCATATCTTGCAAGCACTAGCCACTTGGGTATTACAATTCTAATATATGCAACGTCATGTTCTATTGTTCTACCATTAGCATCTAACTATTGGCCGATTATTGATATCACTTCTCATTTTTCCTTGAGTACTTCCTTCTTATTTTAGACTTACGCGAGTTACTTGCATGGCACGAAACCACGTTAATACACCCAAAAGCTATAATGCGTAAGGATTTGTGCTATTAAAAAAAAGAGATACATGCACTTAGAGCAAGTACATCAGTAACACAAGTTACAACTTAACTCAGTGCCACGTCAGCGCCACATTAGCTTTAACACTTTCACCTTAACTTACAAAAAAACACACTCAACAATAACTCAACCTTAACTCAACATTTTGGGCCCCACTTTTATCATTTTTCCCAATTTATTTAAACAAAATACAAATTAAAACAAATTACATTTTTATTCAAACAAATAACTAAAAATAAAAAATTTATTTACCAAAAAAAAATAAAAATAAAACCAATTTGTATAAACCCACAAGGACCAAACTGTAAATACACAAAACCTTAAGGACTAAAAAAAAATACCCCATCTCAACCTCTCGACACACACACACACCTGCACACACACACAACTGCAACACATACTAAACACACACGAAAACACACACAAAAACCAACCAATAATCATTTAATCAGAAGAAAAGAAAAAAAATGAATAACGCGGCGTTAGTGGCTTAACGAGCCGCATTAACGCGGCCTTAACGCAAACGAACGCAATGGCTAACACCCTTTAACGTGCGTTAAAGAGATGCCACGTAAGCTTTAACGCAAGCTTTGCGTTACCGCTGCTACTGCTCTTATTATGGACTGATGGGGGTGATCGATGGTAAACAAAAGTTTTTGTCATCATTAGGCGTTATGCAAACACATAATAATAGTGAATCTATCTGTGATGAGTTTTGCTATATCCTCCCACATTATATTCTTACATATCTTTCTGTACAAACAATAATATAATCTGTTTTTTCTCTACTCATTATCTCTCTGCATCCAAGCCATCTATTTTAACACTTGTTAGAGTCCTATGAGTAGGAACATGTAGTAAGAGGAAATATCATTTCTTATCTGTGAGAAATTACAATATTTATATAACTTTAAAACTTTCAGCCTTAGTTTTGCCTTTGCACTACAAAAAATTAGTTCAATCCCGACAATTTTTTTCTCCACATTTTTAAAAAATGTGTAAACTTTTATTGATTTATTAACACTTAATAATGTATAAAAAATGGTTACATTAATAAATGTGGAAAAAAAATGTAAAACAATAAATTTCCATGTGTCCAAAAAAAGTTCACACTTTTAAGTGTGGAGAAATATAAGAAATATCCACACTTATAGGTGTGGACCCAAATTCTACACACTTTTTTAAATTGTGAAGGCCCAAATTCTCCGCACGTCCTCAAAGTCTATTGTTTTACAATTTTTCTCACACTTATTAATGTAACCAAATTTTACACACTATTAAGTGTTAATAAATTAGAAAAATTTTAAACACTTTTTTGAAGTGTGGAGAAAAAAGTGTGGAGATTAAACTATTTTTTTTAGTGTTTATATCCATTACACAATATTATTAATAACAACTTTGGTGTGCTTATACAATTTTATAGACTTAAATTGGTAAAATTGTTGTCTCTAATTCAAGTTTGGTCGAATAAATATCTCGAATAAATATTCTTTTCTCCTTTTTGCACAGTGTAATTCCTTAAGGTAGCACTCTCCACTTCACCTCTTCACTATTCCTATCATTGTGCTAATTATTTACACACGCGAGTATAAGAGATAAAGAAGTGAGTGGTGAGGGTGCTCACCACTCGAAACTGTTGCAAGTTTATTATTTATTTGATTTGTGAGTGTGTGCGCGTGTGTGAGGTATGTTTGAAAGGTCAGGGGAGTGGTGACCATTATGATTAAAAGGTGAGGAGAATTGCGATATGTTGAATGATGATGTGTCATTGAGGTGGGTGATGACCATTGCATGCAGTCTTATTATTTAATGAAGAATCGTAAGTTGGTTTTGTAAAGTTACAAAATTTATACCTAGTCCTACATACATATGTACATTGAATCCAGACACCCAAACTATAATAAAGTCCATCCGTATCATATTTATTGTCTAACATTTTCATTTCTGATTGTCCCAAATTAATTGTCCATTTTAAAAAATAGATAAATAATTTAGTTTGAGTTTACCATATTACCATCATTTAAGGTTAATTAGTTAAGGGTAAAACTGTTATTCTGCAAAAAGTAAGAGAGAGAAAGCTGTAATGATAATGTTTTTCTTCTGTGGACAATTATTTCAAGACGGGGGAGTAACTTACAATATAGTTCCATGACTATGCCATTTTAAGTGTGTTCTCAAGAATTTTTTAAGGAGGAAAGCAAAATGTTGAAAAGTAAAGTAAAGAATGTAAGAAGAAAGCAAATGAAAATTATTTATATAGGTGCGTTCTCAAGATGAAAAAAATAGAAGAGGAGTGAAAGAAAAAAATGTGACGTTTTTACTATAGTGTCCTCGTGATTTATTCTTACTTGTATATTGTTTTAAAAACTAACAAGGACTATTTGGTAATTTTAAATGTAGATTATTGTCTTCTTTCACTTTCATCCCATTTTTGGGTGAAAGTTGTGGGCTAAAAACATACCATTTCCCTCCACATTCATTTCCCCTCCTATCTAAAAAAAATCTCAAAAACACAAACTAAATTTAGTTTTGTTTACTTTGCTTCTACTTTACCTCCTAAATTACACTCAAGAACATAGTGTTAAGCATTTATATATGTCATAAGATAGATATTTTATATTATTATCATAAATCAAATCACAACAATCTTATCTTATGTAATGATTATTAACTAGATTTGGATCTACAGCATCTTCGAATTGTAACGCGGAGAATTGTGTATGAAAGTCGAGATACATCGTCGAAGCTAGCTCTTTGAGATAGCAACTCAACTTTTGCTTTGAATTGTTGAACAACATTTCAAAGAGAATTCATTTAGTGATCTTCATTTGCAGCTTGAAACCTTGAAAGTATATCTTAAATATTTTCTTTAACGTCTTATCTTTGAAAGCACATTGATGGCGTTGAACTTGGATGATGATTCCAAACTATAATTGTTGTCGATGGAAGATAGTGAACACAATGTTGATCAATTGAACTTTATTGAATAATCCCTCAAATTAACAATCTCTTCAACAATAATAAAGCTTTCATGAAAATTCAATGAACTTTATTGAACAATCTTAAGTAGAATCTTCTCTTCTTCTCACTTTATCTTGAACATACAACTTTAATCTTTTTTTTTGCTGCAAATTCTCCACTCATTCATTTTAATCAATTAATTTCTTGTGAACAATCACACTTTCTTTTATTATTTGAATCTTGATTTCTTCTCAGTTTTACACGTTTCTTCACACAATTATCAAGCAATATACATTTCTTCTCCATGACGAGTATAATTTATTGAGATCATAATGAATATGTGTAAGCCACTGGGTTGCTAATCATTAGAAGAGTAACCACATGAAGCCTAAAAATTCATTCAACGAAGAAAAGTTGAAAATCAAAATAATTTTTGCAAAAACATACATTATTCCCTTATAATCAAACATACTACCCCAAAATAACCAATAATCTCCCCTAAACTAACAAACTTTGGTTGACGTTTGACGATGTAAGAATTGTTGAAGGTAGAGGTCCTAAAGTTGTCGATGTAATCCATGTGTCACAAAACTTTGCTTGTGAACCAATAGCAGTGGTGTTGAATTATAAAAGCGACCCAATATCTAGTGATAATGTTAGCCTCACTTTTTTATAAAGATCACGTCACACAAGTGAATTAGACTAGATATATAGCAAGTTGTGCCCGTAGGGACTACTTATGTACATTAGGTAAACTTGTAATGTGTTCAGCCTATAAATACCCTTCATGACTCTTCACGAAGGGTATGATTAAGCATTAAGTCATTGTATTGTTTTCATGTTATTAATAAAAGTTATCCTTTCTTATCCACCCTCTCTCTACTTTCTCTCACTAAAAGATGAATCCTTTCATCTTTTTTGATCAACCAAGACCTCCCGAACCACATAAATCATACTACTTTTCGATCCTACAATTGGTATAAGGAGCCAGGTTGCTTATTTTGTTGATTTTCTGGTTCGCACCTCTTATTGAAGCTTTTAACACCACGTTTTTTTTATCTGATTTTTTTCTCATCTTTGGTGGTAAAAGTTTCTTACACATGTTTCTTGTATCTAAATGGTCAAAAAGTCCAATCTTTTATTACAACTTACAAGTTTCACATATCTGTTTTAGTTTGTGTCCTTTTGATCCAAATACCTGCAGTTGTGTTTAACTCATATCTTTTGTGAACTTTGTACCAAATACCGTGAAAAGGTGGTCAAAATAGGTCTGAATATTGGTCTAAAAGTTGGTCGGAATTTATGGTCGGAAAAGACGCCGGAGACATGGTCGGAATTTCTTGTAAAGAAATTTTCGAATAGCAAAACCCTAAAATTTCGAATAGGCCAAAAATTTCGTATAGGAAAAAATTTCGAATATGGCAAAATTTTAAATAGGCCAAAAATTTCGAATAGGCAAAATTTCGAATAGGCCAAAATTTCAAATAGGCTAAAATGTTCGAACAAGTTCATAAATTTCGAATAAGGGACTCAAAATTTTCAATCAAGGACAGAGAATGAAGATGAAGCAGAAGACCGTTGACCAAAAGATAATACCAAACTCTTACGTTGACTTCAGATCCAAAACCATCTATCAGTCCAAACTAAACTAAGTTTTAAACGAAAAAGTCAGAAGAAAATGAACAGATATATATCAATAACCAACGAACCAACAACCAATCCAACACGACTTATTCCCATCCTCCTCAAACCCACAACCGCAACATCACCACTCATAACAAGAATCTATCTATACGAAAATTAAAAATCAATCTCAGAATTGGTACAACTTTTCGTTTAATCTTTTTAAAATTTTTTTTGAGTTGAACCATAATCTTCATAGATCCTTTAGAAGACATGCTTCTTGTGATAATATCTGAAATCTTTTAAGAGAGAATACAACAACCTGTGTTTTTATTCATACTCTTTGATTCGATTTAAAAGAAACAAAAGATTTACATCGGTACCTACCCGAGACCCCTTAACGGATCTTGAAGCTAACCACAAGCAGGAACTTAGGTGTCGTTTGTTTTTTCAGAGCTTTTACCTCTTCATCTGCAAACCATGTCTGCAGAAGAAGAGGTGCACATAAGCTCTTCATCTACAAGAAGAAGACCGTTTGTTTTTTGCGCTATTCAAAGTACTTCTTTATTTCTTCTATTTTTTTTTTCACTAGTATTTTTTTGTGCCATTGAAGCATTTTTTTTCCTTTCCTTTCTTGTCACTAGTTTTTTAGTTTCGTCCGTTTTATTTACGTTTTTGGTACGTTTTTTGTTTTTTACGTTTCGACCGTTATTTATATGTTTATGTCTGTTTTTTTACAACTTTTCTGTTTTTTACTTTTCGTCTTTTTTTTACTTTTCGTTTTTTTACGTTTTCATCGTTTTTTTACGTTTTTGTATGTTTTTTACGTTCGTCCATTTTTCACTTTAGGTACAATTCTCTGTTATGGGTTTTCAACCGTTTTATATTTTGTCTTTTTTTAAGTTTTCGCCTATTTTTTAAAAATTTTCATCTGTTTTTTTAGTTTTCGACCGTTTTTTTACGGGGTTTTTGTCTGTTTTTATACGTTTCGTCTATTTTCTTAGTATTTAATCTATTATTTTAAAATATTTTCATGTTTTGACCTTTTCTACGTTTATGTCAGTTTTTAGGTTTCATCCGTTTTTTTTACGTGGTTTCTTCTGTTCTTACGTTTTGACCATTTTTTAACACTTTCGTCCGTTTTTTTACATTATTCGTCTGTTTTTTTACGATTTTTGTCTGTTTTTTCATTTTCGTCCATCTTCTATGATTTTGTAAGTTTTGTACCATTTTTACAAAAATGTAAGGAAAGGACAACACGTAAAAAAACTGACGAAACGTAGAAAAACAGACGAAAAAGTAAAAAAAAGACGGAAACCGTAAAAAAAACAAAGACAAAAACGTTAAAAAAAAGACGAAACCGTTAAAAAAAAAAGACGAAAACGTAAAAAAAAAGACAAAACGTAATCAAATGGACCAAAAACGTAAAAAAGGCCGAAAACGTAAAAAAAAGAGTGAAACATAAAAAAGAAGAGAAAACATAAAAAATGACAAAACGTAAAAAAAAAGGGGGCGAAAACGTAAAAAAAAGGGGAAAAGTAAAAAAGGGCGAAAGCATAAAAAGGGCCAACAACGTAAAAAATGGCGAAACTAAAAAAAACAGACGAAAACGTTAAAAGCACGGTAGATATTCTCT
>LBNU01036129.1:67446-77917 GCA_014162995.1 Artemisia annua | reverse complement strand
AATAATAATAATAATAATAATAATAATAATATATAAGAGTTAGAATAATAATAACAACAACAACAACAAGAATAATAATAATAATAATAATAATAATAATAATAATAATAATAATAATAATAATAATAATAATAATAATAATAGTAATAATAATGCGAATAGTTATAATAATTACTATTATAGTTAGAATAATAATAAATCAATAAGTAACAAATAAAATAATTAAATCAATAAATAAAATTTTAATCATAAACATAATAATAATAATAATACTAATAATAATAATTATTATTATAGTTAGAATAATAATAAATCAATAAATAACAAATAAAATATTTAAATAAATAAATAAAACTTTAATAATAATAATCATAATAAAAATAATAGAAATAATATTAATAATAATAATAGAGCAAATAGTTATAATAATTATTATAGTTAGAATAATAATAAATCAATAAATAACAAATAAAATAATTAAATAAATAATAATAATAATAATAATAGTAATAATAATAGTAATAATAATAATAATAATAATAATAATAATAATAATAATAGCAAAAAAAAAAATAATAAAATAATTAACATAAAAAATAAAATTTTAATAATAACAATGAATAACAATGAAAATAAAAACAATAATTATGTTAATAATAATAATAATAATAATAATAATAATAATAATAATAATAATAATAATAATAATAACAACAACAATAATAATAATAATAATAACAATAATAATAATAATTAACACGAATTATCTGTTTATTTTCATTGTTATTGCATTGTTATTATTAAGAATTTTATTTTATGGTTATTATTTTATTATTATTATTATTTTAATATTGTATTATTATTATGGTATTATTGTGTGTTGTTATTATTATTATTATGCGTATTATCTATGTATTTTATTATTATTGATTAGTGTATGTATTATGTGTTAACATGATATGTGTTTTTATTTCATGTTATGTCATTGTTATTATTAAAGATTTTATTTTTTAATGTTTTAGTTTATTATTTTTTTTTGGCTATTATTATTTTATTAGTTAATGTATTATTATGTATTATGTATTAGCTATTAGTTGTACGCGTATTATTATTATTGATTATGTATTTATTAAGTTATTTTATTTGTTATTTATTGATTTATTAGTTATTCGTAACTATAATAATTATTATAACTTATTTGCTCCCTATTATTAATTATGTAATATTATTTCTAATTATTTTTATTATGGATATTATATTAAAGTTATTTATTTATTTAGGAATATTTATTTGTTACTTATTGATTATTATTATTGCTAACTATAAATGGAATACATTATGTATGTATTAGTATTATTACTTATTAAGTATGTTTTAGGAATGATTAAAATTTTATTTATTGATTTAAATTATTTTATTTGTTACTGTATTGATTATCTTATTATTCTAAGCTATAATTAGTAATTATTAATAACTATTCGGCATTTTAATAATAATAATATATACGAGTTAGAATAATAATAACAACAACAACAACAACAGCAACAACAACAACAACAACAACAACAACAACAACAACAACAACAACGACAATAATAATAATAATAATAATAATAATAATAATAATAATAATAATAATAATAATAATAACAATATTAAAAATAATAATAATAATAAAATAATTAACATAAAAAAATAAAATTTTAATAATAACAATGAATAACAATGAAAATAAAAACAATAATTGTGTTAATAATAATAATAATAATAATAATATATACGAGTTAGAATAACAACAACAACAACAACAACAACAACAACAACAATAATAATAATAATAATAATGCGGATAGTTATAATCATAACATGTTTACAGTGAAACTTACATTAGCAAATTGGTTTTAAAAAGGCACAACTACCGCACAATACCTGCATAAATTACTATTAGAATTGATTGGGGTTGGGTTAATTAGAGTTTATAGTTAGAATAATATTAAATCAATAAATAATAAATAAAATATTTAAATAAATAAATAAATAAAATTTTAATAATAATAATAATAATAATAATAATAATAATAATAATAATAATAATAATAATAATAATAATAATAATAATAATAATAATAATAATAGTAATTACGTTTTCACCTTCTACTGTGGGCGAATTTAGGCAAAACATGTAGATCTAGGGTTTATACGGTTCCACTGTTCAATTATACGCTTTAATCTCAATTTTATTTCATTAAATCTATTTTATTTCACTCTGTTAACTGTAGATCTTTGTCTACTTGTTCTTTAATCCCATTTCATAAGTGTGTTGTTCACTCATCTTTACTGTATAACGTTTTTCTTCATTTCCCCCTTTCTATCACTGGGTTTAACATGATTTTCATTCTTTAATCATCATGTCAGATCCTAATCCTGAATCCAAAACCAATCCGTCCTCTCATAGGACGGATTCAGCTCTTAAACCTAAAAAAAACTACGCGTACTATGAATCCACTTAACAAATCCACTCTGAGGCATGGGAATATGATTAATAACACTCCTAAGGGTACATATCATAAGGTTGATACTAGATTGGCATCTAAAGAGACTGGCTCTACTACGGATATGGAAGATTTGGAATATGGGGATGGGGTTTCTGAGTATGTTGATGGTAGTAATGATTTGGGTGGTATTGGTATGAGTTCGAATGCAGTGGGTAGTGATGGAGGTGGTTATGATTCAGGTAAGAATGTCTCTGCCAATGTTAATGTGTGTAATGTTACTAATAATGATTGTTCTAAGGATAAAATTGATCAAATTGGTGCTAGTTTGAATTTTGGTTCTGTTTCTGTTAATGATGTGAGATTGAATAATGTTAATGTGTCTAATGTGAATGTTGGTGTTGAGGATTCTGGTTCTAAAACAATTGATAGTAATGAATGTGCTAAAGAGTCTAGTGGTAGTACTTGTTTGCCTGAAATGCCTGTCCCGTTTGCGGATAATCCTGTTTTAAATCCTACACCAAAAGCTGATAAGCCTAAAAGTCCTACTAAAGTTAGCTTTGGGGATGTTAGAGTGCCTGGTATGTTTAAAGTCAGTGGAAATGTTAGTGGTTTAGGAAAGGGTGATGGGGCTGTTAGCAATTTTGAAGCAGGGGAGAGTAGTGGAGTTAAAAGTAGTGTGATCAGTGAGAATGTGATTGAGAAGAGTAATAGATCGTTCCGTGATGCTGTGGCTAGGAGCTTTGGTGGTAATGGTAATAAGTTACATTATGTCCCTCCTTCTGTTATTGGTGATGGTCGCGCTGTGGCTAAAATGGATCCGGTTCTTGAAGAGGGTTGTAAAAGATGGAGTAACACGGTTGTAGGTTTCTTTGTGGGTTATCGAATGAATTATGGTGATTTGGTGTATCATTTAAAGAGGATGTGGAGACTATATCAGCTGGATGAGGTAATTATGAATCAAAACGGTATGTGCTTCTTTAACTTTAAGTCCAAAGATGGCATGGATCTGGTTATTGAAAATGGGCCTTGGTTGGTCGATAACAAGCCGCTGTTTGTAAAGAAGTGGGAACCGGGTCTATGTATGTCCAAGCCAAAAGTTACTAAAGTACTAGTTCGGGTCAAAGTTTATGACATTCCGCTTGAAGCTTGGAATATTGAGGGTATTAGTAGGATGGTGAGTAGTATTGGGATTTCGATTATTATGGATAAAATGACTACATCTATCTGTGAGAAGCCATACGGAAGGGCTTCTTTTGCTAGAGTTCTAGTTGAAATTGACTCTAGCAAAAAGCCGGTTGATAGTATTGAACTTTGGTATGAAAGCCTGGGTAAAGTGCTAAGGGTGGAAGTTGAGTATACTTGGGTCCCACCACGATGTGATGAGTGCAAAGTGTTCGGGCATTTTACTAGTGACTGTGTAAGGAAAATTAATACTGTGAAAGCGGTTGACAAAAATGGCAATAATGTGAAGGCTGCTGATGTGAACAAGTTTAAGAATAGTGAGAATGGGGCTAATAATGGTGGTGTTGAGGAAGGGTGGCAGATGGCAGGTAATTGTAGGAATGGTAGGGTTGGTGGAAATAATGTTAGACAAGGTAATTTGGGTGGTTTTAATGCTAGACGGGGTATGAATTATAATGTTAGAGGGGTTTATGTTAACAAGGCAAATAATAATGTAAGTAATGTGGGTGTTAAAGTAGCCAATAATAAGAATGAGCCGGTTAATAGTGGTAATGTGGGTAAGGTGGATGATACTGTTGTGGTTAATGAAAATGTCGAATCTGTTAACAAGGGTAAAGCTAAGAGTAGTAATGGTGATGGGGCTATTGGTGAAAACCGTAGTTATGAAAAGACTGATGTTAAGAGGAATATGGCGAAAAACAATCCGGGTAATATGAATGATAAGGGGTCAAATAAGGGGAATAAGACTGTTAAAAGTAGTAAAGGTGGCAATGAAACTGGTGCTAAGGATCTGTCAGGGAGCAATAATGTGGCTACAAGTAACAGGTTTCATCTTCTAAGTGAAGAGGGTGTTAATCTGGTTACTGATCCATGGAAAGATGTGAAAGAACAAGTGGCTAGTGCCTGTAGTACCGGGGTTCCTATCACAGATAATGTGCTTAAGGGTTGGACTAATGAAATGGTTAAGTTTTATACGGTTAAGTGGAATAATAGACATATGGTTAAAGGGTCATTTGAACAATAGTTGGAAACGGAAAGGAGTAACTTGTTGAATCAGATTGTTCAGCTTAACAGGAATATCAACAAGAATTCTAAGTTGAATGCTGAAAGGATGATGAAGAATTCTATGTTGACTTCTCAAGAGAGCAATGATGTTTCTATTAACAAGTTTTATGATGTAGCATATAGAGCGGAACTGGCCAAGATATCGGAATTGCAAAAGGAGAAGAACCTGTTTGATGTTGAACTTTTTCTTCTTTCTAAACAGCCTTTAGATGATGATCGTAGAGATATGTGGACTGATGATATGATGGAATATTATAATAGTAGATGTGATCAGATTAATAGTGACCGTCTAAATGGTCATTTTACTGAGATGGGAGATTCATGTGATGAAGTTGAGGAGGAGAAAAGTGAGTCAGCTCAATTCATGGTTCAGAATGAAATTGCAAATGTTATTGATAGTTCTTTGGCGCTTAATGGTGGTGCTAGTGCATCACATCTTTCAACTGTCCAATGATAATGAAACTTGGTGCTTGGAACATTCGAGGAATGTCCAAAACTATTAGACAGGATGAAGTGAAGACGTTAATTAGGGAGGAAAGGCTTAGTATGTGTGCTGTTTTGGAGACCCGCCTTAGGAAGAAATTTGTCAAATCTGTTGGGGATAATGTTTTCGGTAACTGGTCTTGGGTTTCAAACATTGCCGATTGTAGAAGTGTTTGTCGGATTATGGTGGGGTGGGATACTAATGTGATTGGCGCTAACTTGATCTCTGTTTGTGATCAGGCTATGCACTTTGAGGTTATTGTTCATGATCACCGAAAACAGTTCATTACTTTTGTTTATGCTAAGAATTTTGATGGTGAAATAAAGGCTTTATGGAGTAACTTGTCAGAACACAGCAAGCTTGTCAATGTTCAACCTTGGGCTCTTCTGGGTGATTTTAATGTGGCCTTAAACATAGGTGATTGTTCTGATATCTCTGCCGTCAAAGTTAAAGATATTGAAGATTTCAGAAATTGCTTAGAGCATTTGGAAGCGGAAGATATTACTTGCAAAGGTATGTTTTATACTTGGATCCAAAAGCGTAAAGATCCTAACTCTGGTATCCTTAAGAAATTAGACAGAGTATTGGGCAATAGTAGTTTTTTATCATCTTATAATAACTGCTTTGCTGAGTTTCTGCCTTTTGTTACATCGGATCATTGCCCTGCCACTTTAGTTTATCCTTCTGTTAAATCTCATAAGCCTAGATCTTTCCGGTTTGCAAACTTTTTTGCTGATAAGGATGTTTTCCTTCCTTTGGTTAGAGATAAATGGGGTATTAGTGCTAATGGTTTTAACATGTTTATTCTGGCCAAAAGACTTAAAAATATGAAGAAGCATCTGAGGAATTTGAATAGAGTTAATGGTAATGTGTTTAGTAAGGTGAAAGCTTTAAGAGAATAGCTCAAGAGGGTCCAACAAAATTTAGATAAAGAACCGAATAATAGCAGTCTTAGAGAAGAGGAGATCATTTATTGTAGGGCGTATAAGGATGCTGTTAAGGATGAGGAAAGTTTATTGAGGCAAAAAACTAAAATCCAGTGGTTAAAAGATGGGGATCAAAACACGAGGTATTTTTTTTGGGTAAAAGGGTTATTCACCCCGGCAAAATTCATTACACCAAAAAGCATTGAAGTACAAAGGATGAGGGTGACTTCCCACATCTCAGTCCCTTAGGACACTTACAGACTCTCCTATAGGAAGGAAACATCATTCCTACAACTTAAATATAAATTTGACAAACACACTTATAACTAAACATCAGACTACAACGATTACAAGAAAAAAAATAAGACTAAAAAGGCACTTGAATCTTCAAGTCATCATAGTAGTCCAAACTTCCAGCGTCGTCCACACATACCCAATCATGATCATCCTCGAATGGAAGCACAGTTCACAAGTTTCATACATCGGTTGGTGAGGGACTCTAAAACCACGGATAGAGCAGCAAGTAAACTCGCTCCAAAAGTGTACGTTGAGATGCTAAACTGAAAACCAATAAGAATAACCAACAAGTACGTATAAACCAACGCACATCCACAATAGCAGCTCCACATCCACAATAGCAAACCAACACTACAACTCGATCCAATACCACATCTACTACAAGTTTCCAAGGGCTGGAAACTCAAGCTAAGAATGAAATCCATAGTATCTTGATCAGTCATAGACGAAAATAGGGTTTACCGACCCTAACTTACAGCAAATAGAGCACCATCGATCAGAGAACCAAATAATAAACCGGATTGAAATACTACCAAGTCCAAGAACGATGATACTAAGGATTTTGAATAAGACCCTTAAACTTAACTTCCATCAAGATGCAGCACCAATAGATCCTTAGACCTTGAGTTACATGCAGCATCATAAAATCGAATGTGCAATCAACAAATCAAGCTCTAAAAGCAGCATGAACAAAGATAATCCAGTCACACTCAATCGATCCTTAGAATTTTTGAATAAGAACTCTAAAAACTTAACCTCCAATATAAATCAGCAGCAAACAATGCATATACATCACGAAGAACTTGACACTCTCTCAAACCCACGTTCCAACACAGAAACAGCCTCAACACGACCTTAGTCGACTTACAGGAACAAAAAACCATGAAGGTTACATTCAAGAAGACCACGATCATTAGATCGACTTTCAATCATCCATCAGTAATAAAAATTAAAACGAAACCCTAAGAAGGGATCCATTAAATCGTTAACGCACTAGCCAACATCCCATCACCAAGCAGATCCACACCTAAAAAACCCTAACATAGTTAGGGTTTAATAAATCGTTAGCACAGCAGATCCCCTAGTCGACCAATGAATCAAAACCCTAAAGAACAAACGATACCCTAAAAACTTCTTAGAAAGAAGACTTAAAGGGAATCGAATTACAATAATGATAGTTAGGGAATCGATCCAACCATGTACAAACCCACTCATAACAGAATCGTTTAGATATATAAAAAATAAAGTCGGTTTGAGACAACCCTAAAAAAACGAATTAGGGATATAATCAAACCAGCGATTCCATAATAACCAAAAATCGATCCTTATAAAGAAAAAAATCAGTAGAAACCGACTTTAACAATCAAAGGGAATTAAAAATCGATTAATAACAAAGGTAGATCATATCCAGCCGCCACCCACAAGAATACACAACCAACAAACCGATTGCATACCAATAAAGGATTTAGAGGTAGAGAGACGATTTGAGTGATTGTTTTTGGCCGGAATCAAGAAGAGTGGGGTGGCGGCTGGTCGCCCATAGAGAGAGAGAGAGTTTAGGGTTTTTATCGAGTCAAAAGAGAGTTTTGTGGTTGAAATTTAACAATGGGTCAAATGCATGCAACACGAGGTATTTCCATAATGTGTTAAAGGGCAGAACTAATAAGAGCCGTATTCAGGTAGTTCATGATGAACAGGGTAACAAATACTATGATGATGATGTGCCAGATTGTTTTGTTAATCATTTTCAAAAGTTCTTGGGTGTTGAAGATGATGTGGTTTCTATTGATGACTGTGATGAACTGTTTACTAAGAAGCTTGATCATTTTATTGCTAATAATATGGTTAGAGTTGTTACGGACACTGAGATTAAGGATGCTATGTTCAGTATTGATGAAGATAAAACAGCTGGCCCGGACGGTTTCACTTCTAAATTTTTTAAGACTGCTTGGAGCATTGTGGGTAGTAACGTTTGTAAAGCTGTTAAAGAATTTTTTAGTTCTGGGAAATTGCTTGGTGAATTCAATGCCAACCTTATATCTCTCATCCCTAAGATCCAAGTTCCTTTACCGACCGATTGCGTGTGGCAATGTGATATACAAATGTATTAGTAAGGTCATCACGAACAGGCTCAAAGAAGGTTTATGTGATCTGATTGACAGCAATCAATGTGCTTTCATTCCGGGTAGATTGATCAGTGACAATATTCTTTTGGCTCAAGAGCTTATGCAGGGCTATAGTTGGAACAGTAATGTTAGCAAATGTGCGTTCAAGGTGGATATTCAGAAGGCTTACGATACCGTTAATTGGAATTTCTTGAAGACCATTCTCACCAGATTTGGCTTTCATGACTCTATGGTGCATTGGATTATGGTATGTCTTACTTCCGCTTCTTTTTCTATCTGTGTTAATGGGGAATTGCATGGGTTTTTTAAGAGCAAACGGGGGCTGAGGCAAGGAGACCTTATGTTGCCTTACCTCTTTACTATTGTCATGGAAGTTTTTAATTTAATGTTGAAAAGGCAGATTAGGTTAGACAATAGATTTCGCTATCATTGGGGTTGTAAGAAACTGCTTTTGACCCATTTATGCTTTGCGGATGAGTTACTATTGTTATGCCATGGTGATGAGATCTCGGCTTGTATCTTGAGAAGGGCCTTAGATGAATTTACCATGACCTCTGGTTTATACCCTAGTCTTGCTAAAAGTTCTGCCTTTTTCGGTAATGTCCATGAGAGTGTTAAATCTAGAATTCTTCTCGCTATGCCTTTTAGTATTGGTCAGCTTCCGATGAAATATTTGGGCATTCCGTTAACGGGTAAGAGAATCCGTAATATTGACTGTAGCGTATTGATTGATAAGGTTAAGAATAGAATTCATGACTGGCGAAACAAAACCTTATCTTTTGCGGGTAGATTGCAACTTATTGCCTCTGTGCTTACCTCGCTTCATGTCTACTGGGCTTCTATGTTTATTCTCCCAGTATATGTTTGTGATAGTATAGATAAGATTCTCAAAAAGTTCTTATGGTCTGGTGGGGGTGATGGGAGCGGGATTGCTAGTGTTGCTTGGAGTGATATATGTAAGCCTAAAAACCAGGGCGGTCTTGGCCTCAAACCTTTGAGACTCATGAATAAAGCGTTAATGGTCAAACACCTCTGGAATGTTGTTAGTAAAAAGGATTCGCTATGGGTAAAGTGGATTCATGCGTATAGAGTTAAGGGTAGAAACTTTTGGCAGAATGTTAAAGTTGTGAATGGATCTTGGAGTTGGAATCAGATTCTTAGTCTTAGGAATAAGATTCGTAGCTTTGTTGCTTATAAGCTGGGTAATGGTAGAGAATGTTCGGTTTGGTTTGATAAATGGCACAATAATGGGCCTCTGTGTAAACTCATCACTATTAGTTTTATCACTGAACAAGGTCAAAGTTGTTGATTTGATTGATGCGAATGAATGGAAATGGCTTGCTGAGTGGAATGTTTTGTTTGGTGAGATGGTGAGGGTTCCGGTTCCTATTTTAAATAATGACTGTAACGATAAGCTCATTTGGGTCAATAAGAAGAATAAGGTTGTGGATTTTTGTGTTAAAGAGGCATGGAAGGCGTTAAGATATGATTGTCCAAAGGTGCTGTGGTATAAGCAAGTTTGGTTTTCGCAGTGTATTCCAAGGCATGCTTTTGTGCTTTGGATGGCTATGAGGGGGCGTCTCAAGACTAAAGATAGAATTTCTAGGTGGTTTAATATCACGAGTACTTTGTGCCCATTATGCAACAATACTGATGAAACGCACAGTCATTTGTTTTTCAGCTGTTCTTTTTCTAGAGTCATTTGGGATAACCTGAAACCTTTATGCAAACTTGAGGATTTATCTCATATTTGGGCTGAAATTATCTCGGGCCTATCCATTAAAACTGCTAGTAACTCGTTATGGAGTGTTATTCAGCGTTTAGTGTTTGGTGCTGCAGTTTATTACGTTTGGCAAGAGAGGAATGTTAGGATCTTTCAAAATAAGTTCAGAACTG
>LBNU01036129.1:49946-62446 GCA_014162995.1 Artemisia annua | reverse complement strand
GAGGTAATAGTGATGTTTCGTTTAGTAGTTTCTTTGATAAAGCTTATAGAGCAGAATTGTCTAAAATTGAGGAATTGAAAAAAGAGAAAAATCTATTTGAAGTTGAGTTGTTTTTGTTATCCAATGAGCCGTTGGATGATGAACGCAAAGGTACATGGACTGATGATATGATGGATTATTATTTGAGTCGATGTGATGATATCAAGAGTGACCGTATAAATGGGCATTGTAACGAGATGGGAGCTTCAGGGTCTGTGGATGATGTTGAGGAGGAGAAGTCTGCTTCTGCTCAATTCATGGTTCAGAATGAAGTCACGAATGTTATTGATAACTCTATGGTGCAAATGGGTGGTGTTGCTGCATCACACTCTTCTTCTGTTTAAATGTTAGTGAAAATTAGTGCTTGGAACATTCGTGGAATGTCCCAAATTACAAGACAGGATGAAGTTAAGACGTTAATTAAAGAAGAAAGGCTAGTATGTGTGCGATTGTGGAAACTAGACTTAGGAAGAAATTTGTCAATTCTGTTGAGGGTAATGTGTTTGAAAATTGGTCTTGGGTTTCGAATATTGCTAATTGCAGAGGTGTTTGTAGAATTATGGTAGGGTGGGATAGTAGTGTGATTGGTGCTAATCTGATTTCCCATTGTGAGCAAGCTATGCACTTTGAGGTAAATTTTGCTCATGATTTTAGGAAACAGTTTGTCACTTTTGTTTACGCTAAAAATTTTGAAGGGGAAAGAAAGGCGTTATGGGCTAATCTTGTGGAACATAGTAAACTTGTTAAAGGTGAGCCGTGGGCCATTTTAGGTGATTTCAATGTGGCTCGAAACATTGAAGACTGCTCTGATCTCAATGCTGTTAAAGTTAAAGATGTTGCTGGTTTCAGAAATTGCTTAACGACCTTGGAACTTGATGATGTTGCTAGTAAAGGTATGTTTTATACTTGGATTCAGAAGCGTCATGATCCGGACACTGGTATTCTTAAGAAGTTAGATAGAGTTCTGGGTAATGGTAGCTTTATCTCCTCTTATGTTAATTGTTATGCTGAATTACTTCCTTTCATGACTTCGGATCATTGCCCTGCTGTTCTTGTTTATCCTTTGACTAAACCTTCTAAACCTAGATCGTTCCGTTTTGCTAATTTCCTTGCTGATAAGGATTCTTTTATTCCTACGGTTAGAGATAATTGGGCTATTGAAGTTAATGGGTTTAGTATGTTTATTCTGGCTAAAAGGTTAAAAAACATGAAGAAGTATTTGAGAAATATGAATAGGTTGAATGGTAACGTTTTTAATAAAGTGAATGCTTTAAGAGTTGAGCTCAAGAGAGTGCAGCAGAGCCTAGATAAAGATCCTGATAATAGTAGCTTAAGAGAAGAAGAGGGTATATTTTGCAGAGCATATATGGATGCGGTTAGTGATGAGCAGAAGTTGCTAAGACAAAAAACTAAGATTCAATGGTTAAATGATGGGGACCGTAACACTTCTTTTTTCCATAACATCCTCAAGAGCAGAGTCAATAAGAGTAGTATTCAGGTAGTCTGTGATGAGCAGGGTAATAAATTCTATGGTGATGATGTTCCGGGTTGTTTTGTTGATCATTTTCAAAAGTTTCTTGGAGTTGAGGATGAAGTTGTTCATATTGATGACTGTGATGACCTTTTTACCAAAAAACTTGATCCCACTTTAGCTGATAACATGGTTAGAGCAGTAACGGATATAGAGATTAAAGAAGCTATGTTTAGTATAGATGATGATAAAGCAGCGGGGCCGGATGGTTTTACTTCTAAGTTTTTTAAGAAGGCTTGGAGTATCGTTAGTGGTGATGTCTGTGCTGCGGTTAAAGAGTTTTTCTCTTCTGGAAAGCTTCTTGGTGAATTCAATGCTAATGTCATCTCTCTTGTTCCTAAGATTCAAGTCCCAATGAAAGTGTCCGATTACAGACCAATTGCATGTGGCAACGTTATTTATAAATGCATCAGCAAAGTTTTAACTAACAGACTCAAAGAGGGTTTATGTAGCTTGATTGATAGCAACCAAAGTGCATTCATTCCGGATAGGCAGATCAGTGACAACATACTTTTGGCGCAAGAATTCATGAAGGGTTACTCCTGGAATGGAAAGATGAGAAGATGCGCGTTCAAGGTAGACATTCAGAAGGCTTATGACACCGTGAATTGGGATTTTTTGAAGACCATTCTTATTCACTTCGGCTTCCACAGTTCTATGATACATTGGTTAATGGTATGTCTCACTTCTGCCTCATTCTCTATTTGTATTAATGGCAAGTTGCATGGTTTTTTTAAAAGTAAACGGGGTCTTAGGCAGGGTGACCCTGTGTCGCCTTACCTATTTACTATTGTCATGGAGGCTTTCAATTTGATGATTAAAAGACAGATTAGGAGGGATAACAGGTTTAGGTATCATTGGGGTTGTAGGAAAATTCAGTTGACTCACTTATGTTTTGCGGACGATTTGCTATTGCTTTACCACGGGGATGAGATTTCTGCTTGTATTCTTAGGCGAGCTTTATATGAATTTACTATGAGTTCTGGTTTATTCCCTAGCCTTACTAAGAGTGCTGCCTTTTTTGTAAATGTTCCCGATGATGTTAAACGTAGGATTCTGCTTGCTATGCCCTTTAGTATTGGCGATCTTCCTATGAAATACTTGGGTATTCCTTTGACGGGAAAAAGGATTTGTAATGATGACTGTAGTATTTTGATTGATAAGGTTAAGAGTAGAATTCATGATTGGAGGAACAAAACCTTGTCATTTGCGGGTAGGCTTCAATTGATTGCATCTGTCTTGTCTTCTCTTCACGTGTACTGGGCTTCCATGTTCATTCTTCCAGCTTATGTCTATAACAGAATTGATAAGATTTTTAAATTGATAAGATTTTTAAGAAATGTAATGGTCTGGTGGGGATGATGGGAGTGGTATTGCCTGTGTTGCTTGGAAAGACGTTTGCAAGCCTAAGAACCAAGGTGGTCTTGGTATTAAACCTCTTAGAATTATGAATATGGCTTTAATGTCCAAACACCTTTGGAATGTCATTAGTAAGAAAGACTCTCTTTGGGTTAAATGGGTGCATATTTATAGGATTAAGGGTCGTAATATCTGGAATGATGTTAATACTGTCAATGGTTCTTGGAGTTGGAATCAGATCCTAAGCCTTAGGGATAGAATTCGTAATTTTGTTGCTTATAACTTGGGAAATGGTAGATGTTGCTCTGTCTGGTACGATAAATGGCACTCTAATGGCCCTTTGTGTAAAGTTATTACTCATGTTTTTCTTTCTGAAAAAGGGTTTGATGTTAATAGTAAAGTTTGTGATTGGATTGATAATAATGGTTGGAAATGGCCGCCCGATTGGTATGATCTTTTTGGTGATATCTTGAATGTTCCTGTCCCCACTTTGATTGATGATTGTGAAGATAAACTCTTATGGGTCAATAAGAATAATAGAGAGTCTGATTTTAGTGTAAAAGAAGCATGGAAAGCTTTACGTGTTGATTGTCCCAATGTTTTATGGTATAAGCACGTGTGGTTCTCACAGTGTATCCCAAGGCATGCGTTTGTGCTTTGGATGGCTATGAGGGGTAGATTAAAAACTTCTGACAGGATTTCTAAATGGTTCTATATTTCTAGTACCTTGTGCCCGTTGTGTAATACTGTTGAAGAATCTCACAGCCATTTGTTCTTTAGTTGCAAGTTTTCTAGGATCGTTTGGGATAATCTTAAGCTGTTGTGTAAGCTTGATAAGGTCTCGTGTACTTGGGCTGAAATCGTTTCGGGAATTGCTATTAGAACTGATAATAACTCTATTTGGAGCGTTATTCAACGTCTTGTGTTTGGGGCTGCAGTCTACTTTATTTGGTAGGAGAGGAACATTAGGTTATTTCAAAATGATTTTAGGACCAAGGAGACGGTTTTTAAATCATTGTTGATACTGTTAGACATAAACTCATGGGTTTGAAAATTAAGCGATCCTTGGAAGTGGATAAGGCTGATTCCATTTGGAAGTTTTCTTTGAAAGTAAGTGATGATGTTACATAATCTCGCTTGTTGTCTTATTATGCTCATGGTCACATTGAGTCGTGAGCAAAAGGTTTTGGTTTCACAGAATGATTGGTATTTTGTTATGATCCATGGTACTAATTTTCATTATGTTAGTTCTTTCTACCTTTTGAATGTTGGCAGAATTTTTGACATTTGTAAGACGTGGGTCTGTTGGTTCTGCATGGGCACAGGTTTTTGGAAATGTAACCATGTTTTTGATGATGATGATGCCTTTCCTCTATACTGGATCAGTTGGATGTTTTGGATGGTTGACTGGATGGCTAACAAGACCATAGTCATCTGTCATTTATGGGGTTTGGTTGACTCTAGTCCTAATGAGGGCCTTGTGAGGACTGTTAGCCACTGGATGTCTACCAAATTTCATAATTTTGGCAGTTATGAGTGTGTTCCTCTGTGGTTTCCTAGTTTTTGGTGTACTGATCTAGTTATGGTATCATGCAAGATGTCTCTGTAGACTGTGATTTTTGAGACTGTCTTGTTCTTTTGCACCAGTTTTGACATGGAGTTTGGTTATGTTCTGTACTGTGTGGATTATGGGTCTGATTGGGGTATGCTGGGTCAGTGTTTGTTGATTTGGTATACTGAGTTGGTGTATTGGAGTTGGGAGTATGGGACTGCTAGTTACAATTGGAGTTGGAGCACTTTTGTTTGTATTATTTGCTACTCTAATACTAACATTTCTTGTACTCTTTTTCCTTGCACTAAGTTTTCCCACAGGGTTTTTATTAGGCAAGGTTTTTTAATGAGACAAGATCCAGGGGTGATTGGTTATTGTGATGTTTCACTCCTCTTTATTTCTGCTGCTATTGACATGAAGCTGTATGAGTGTGATTGCATCAGTTACTTGAAGATCCAACAGATTTCTAGTTCTGCTGTTTTGCTTTTGGAATGTTATTTCCATGAAGAGTTATTGCATCTGGTTCTTTGTTTATGTAGAATTCTTGCATCTCCCATTTCCTCAGTCTTAGTATCTATGCTTTCTATGAGTTGTATGTGTATGGTGATGTTTGGAGCTCCATTGGTTGGTCCCTTTGGAGACCTCCATGTATTCAGAGTATGCATATGACTTTAGATCAAGCTGTCTTTATACTAAGATTGGGTTTGGGAGTTGTTGTTTTGGTCATTTTTCTGGATTTTGGACATGGGTAGTTTTAGTCATTAGCAGTCTTGTATTTGAATTGGAGTTTGCTCTTATGGTTGTTACACTTGCTTTTCTGTTGACTAATTTTGTTTGTTCATCCTGTACTCTTTTTCCTTGGTCAAATTTTTTCCCTCAGGGTTTTGTTTGTCAAGGTTTTTTAATGAGACAGGGCTACTGGGTGATGTTGTTTTTTGTTGATTCACCCTTGTTCAAGACTGATTCAGTTGATTGGAAATCCATACATTTTGACTATGTTGATGGATTTGCATCAGTGGTTAGATTATGTTTGGGATACAGAAACTATGCTTGGTTTCAAGTTATTACTTTACATATTGATTCAGTTGGTGGTTGTTTGATGCTGAAGTGGTATTACATGGATCTGTTATATCTGCTGTTGGTCATTGCAGCTGAGATTGCTACATGGAACTTCATGACTGCATCAGTTTTGGTTTTGACTTCTGCTATGAGTTCTCTGCATCTCCTTTTATTCAGTCTTAGTATCTATGCTTTCTATGAGTTGATGTGTATGGTGATGTTTGGAACTCCATTGGTTGGTCCCTTTGGAGACCTCCATGTATTCAGAGTATGCATATGACTTTAGATCAAGCTGTTTTATGCTAAGATTGGTTTTGGGAGTTGCTTTATTGGTCATCTATTTTGGTTTTTGGACATTGGTAGTTTTAGTCATTTGCAGTCATGTATTTGAATTGGGGTGTCCATTCTTTGATTTTTCTCTGAGGCAATAGATAGATTTGTTGGGGGTTGTCCTAACTTTTCTATCTTTTGTGCTTTGTTGTACATAACTTTCCATTTTATTTAAATATATTTTACCTTTGTAAAAATTACAATAATAATAATATTATTAATGATAATAATAATAATAATAATAATAATAATAATAATAATAATAATAATAATAATAATAATAATAATAGTAAGAATAACAACAATAATAATATTAATAATTATAAAATAATAATAATAATAATAATAATAATAATAATAATAATAATAATAATAATAATAATAATAATAATAATAGTTAGATTAACAAAAATTACGAATAATGATAATGATAATGATAATAATAATTATAATAATATCAACAATAATAATAATAATAATAATAATAATAATAATAATAATAATAATAATAATAATATTTAAAATGATGTTACATTAATAATAATAATAATAATAATAATAATAATAATAATAATAATAATAATAATAATAATAATAATAATAATAATAACAACAACAATAATAGTAGTAGTAGTAGTAGTAGTAATAATAATAATGATAATGATAAATTATAGTAACAATAATAATAATAATAATGATAATAATAATAATAATAATATTAATAGTTAGATAAACAAAAATTACGAAAAATGATAATGATAATGATAACAACAACAACAACAACAACAATAATAATAATAACAATAATAATAATAATAATAATAATAAACAAATAAAAATTACGATAATAATAATAATAATATTAATGATAATAACAATAATAATAATTTGTTCAAAATTTGTTGACTTGGATCACTTTTTGTTCAAAATTTGTAGTTTTTATTGGTCAGATATGATAAACCAGTGTTAGAGACTTTTAAGCATTACAAATACACTTTAGCAATGTTCGACAGTTTTAGCTATTTGACCCAGTTCCTGTAAAGATAACTGTTGCATTTGACCCTTTAGAGATTAACCTTGACTTGAAACCCCTATGAGTGCTATGCAAAAGGGGTCCAAATTGCAACACCTAGACATTTGGTACGAACGTGAAAAAAAGGAAAGAAAATTGTGTATAGTATGAGCAAACCTTGTTTAATATTCCTGAATCAAGCATCCAATCTGTGGGAATATGGAACTCTTTGCAATTACGCATCAAAAGATCTCTTGTTCTAAGAAGGTTATAAACAATACGCTCCATCCTGCAAGTGTAGATTGTTTAAACAAACAGATTTATAACTATAATATAAAAAATTGGTATATAGATTGAAGATGTTTCTTACTTTTCAGATAAGGACACCATTTTTTTCAATGCCAAGTCACATACATGGTATGTGGAAATTGTCCTTGTAATTTGAAATTTCATGCTCAAGCTTCTTTAGATCTCGATATGCAAATGCTGCCTCTCTTAATGTGTCTGCTTTCTTCTCTGGCCAATCAAAGTGTTTCAGTACAGCCCTCTCATCCACCTTTTAACATAAGAGTAAAAGAAGAACAATCAACCACACAAAGTATATACTAAACTATTACAGTCATTAGAACTTTACCAACTTATACTTTTTTCATACTGCTAAAAGAAGTTCCAAGAAAAGGTAGATGTTTCAACGAATAGTTCCATCATTTTGCAGGTAACGGATGCAATTTTTTGATACAGCTATATAAGTCAAACTGGGTTGCTTATATAGATTTTAAGAAATTTATGGACAAAATCAAACCATTATTTACCCATTTAGTGTATACTAAAAATGATCCATGACCTTTACCTAAATCGGTCAACCCGGCCCTCTTTCCAGCTCTACACATGTCTTACAAGGAAGCAGAGTTCATCGTCCAGCCACTTTACAAAAGCCACCACATCTTCTATATCAGGATAAACAGCATTGTTGACCTCTCGAATTATCGAATTCACAAATTATCCTTGAGTCTCAACATCCTCCTTTATCTGAACATTGAAAAAGTATGTAATATAACACCATTTGTTTACACAATAACATAACTCATACATATTGTCTCAGTCTCCTAAGCCGCAAAAAGATTAAAGATCAGTGATATTTATGAAAAACTTACACCAAGCAGATGCGATGACCGGTTTTCAATTTCACCAATCATGTTATTTCGGACATTATTAACATCTAATGTGTCACAAGTCCCATCATTTAATGTATCTTTCCTGGAGTCCCTTTTCATAAGTGAATGATAAAACTCGACAACTTGCGGAGCTCATTGAACAACCCCTCCACCATTATTTCTTCCCATGAACTTTGGAGGTGGAGGTGGTGGTGGTGGCGGCGGGGGTAGCAGTGGCAACACTNTGTTTGATTCTGACCGTATTACGTTCTCTTACTGAGATTGCCTCCATTTTGTTGTGCCAGATTGACTAGGTCTGTGATAAGTGTTGGGAAGTCATCAGTAACCTTTTCTATACATTCTCTGGAGTCTGGTGACTTTCATCACTCACCCTACGCAATTAATCCAAAAACAGAAACAATTTACAATACCTCCCACCTCATTAAAGGACTGTTAACTCTAGATCTTTAGGTTATCTCCAAGTGCTCCAGTCGACATGCGTTCGGTAGCTGATATCACGTGAAATTTATATTCTAAACGAGGTGAGTGGATGATATTTCGATGTATGCTATATGATAGTGATAATTCGTACATTGACTCAGCATATAAGAATCGGAAGTTTGCCGTAGAAAGGTGAGTTGCCTTTACGTTTACGCTGGTTATGTAGTGCGTGTCCTCATAGTGGACTTGGCACGTCTTATTACCTATTTGCGTATGTTTATTGCTCTGACGATTAGGGAGTGTTATACTCTGTACATATCGCGAGGTTAATTATAACTGTTTTTATCTTGTGGATGTAACGTATTCCGCAGGCCTTGATAGTATCGATAATCCATCCCTATGACAACATATCTCATTTCACAACCAGACCATAATTAAGAGGTAGCATGCGTCCAGGAACTTTTCAACCAGGAGTATGGAGACGAATTCAATACGACAAATACCAAAAGATGGTGCTACTGGATTTCATCAAACGGCGAAAATTTCGGATACCAGAGAATAAACAGAATCGAGACTGTACGAGTTCGAATGACGATTTCTGAAAAGACAGAGCATTATCTGTCATCGCTTTGAAACTCACCTAAACATCTAATTCTCATCAGCCAATGGCCTGTGCAGCAGGACACATAACGTTTCCAGAAGATCTACGTATGGACCAAGACCTGGGCTGTCACTCCAACTCTATGCATATAGACGTCTTCATGATCAAGCAAGTAAACCAAAGAGCTAGACACTAATCAAGACAATCCCAGAAATGTCTATAATCCTTAACTACATTATGCGCAATCGAAAAAGGATAAGAGTTTGGTTAAGTATCATATGCATGTCATGCAATATAGACTATATGAGCAAGAGCAGGGGACCAGAGTCTTAAATATGATGACCTGGTACAGAAACATTCATAGCTTCTGCATGGCAAAAAAAAAAAGCGTCCTCGATTTCATTCCACCTTCTTTTGTTCACAACCAATCCAAATTCGTTCTGTAAATAATCAAGTGAACAAAATCAAAATCACCAGAAAGCTAGAACTCTTAAACAGTTATAGTTACCGGACTAAACTAGTTGCAAAATCAGCAAAAGAACACATGTAAATTTTTCATAAGCATGAAGGATTAGCATGGCTCACACATTTCATAATAACAAGTGATGTAGATGGTGTTTGTATGTGATTTGCTTCTAGTTGTAATAATCTTAGATACAATTATATTACAAGTAAATAACATAACAATTTGATAATCAGCTTTGTTGAGGCTAGTTTATACCCAACTCAAAATCAATGTTTGCCAATAATAAGTCTATAACCACTTTCAAGAAGCACATCCAAACACGTGCTAAATATGCACATTTTGGTGTTGAATTTTTGTACATTGTGATTATATAACCTTCTTTTCAATTTGATAATCAGATTCCTATTTCGAAACTGATGATTTACCCCTAACTTACAGATTAATCATATTCAAGTAGCACACCAAATAGTCCTAAGGGGGTGTTTGGAATAGCTTATTTAGCCGGCTTATTCGATTTTGGAAAAACCGTTCAAGTCAATAAGCTCACAAGCTCTAAAAAGTGAGCTTATAGACTTTTCGAAAATCAAATAGGCCCATAAAATGGCTAAATAAGCTAATCCACACACCCCCTACATATGCACATATTGGTGAAAGATCAATGAATTTTTTAGCAATGCCACATATCTAGTATATCAGCAAATGTCAAGAAAATCGATAAAAATAAGAAACTACCTCAGAATCTTTTGCCAGGGCAGCTAGTTGCGTCTCCATCGACGAAATCCTACAACAAAGATTTCTCTTTTGAAGATGAAGCTCGGCATTCAACCTTCTTAACTTAAGAACATCTACCTCGACACCCTTATTATATTTCCATGAAACTGTTGAGAATTCAACTGCTCAGAAAGACTCACATTTTCCGATTCCAACAAATCAACTTTACTTTTAAGCGCATCGACTTCACTACTCTTCGACTCCACCACTTGTTCAAGCTCCAAAGCCTTAACATTTTTCCACTTAAACTCACTCAACTCAACTTAGCTTCTCTATCTTTGGACTCTTGAAGCAAGTTTCTTAGCTGATCTAGCTCAGCAAACAAATCCCTAGAACCCGAAAAAGAACCCGATTTATTAAACCCTTGTGGATGAACGTGCGTAGAACACGACAAATCACCAATCAAAGACCGTTTAGCTCGATTAGACACAGAGGGGTTCTTAGTATTCGCCACATTAACAATCTTAACTTCTTGTTGTTGGGTTTTCTTAGTAACTTGCGGTTTAACTTTTTTATCAGCTGAGAACCCTTTAACGATATTCGACCCCCAAATCGATCTAGGCTTCAGATTCGACGACACATGGTTTGTTTTAAAACCCTTTACAGGGACTTGATTCTCATCAGGATACTTCACAGATGGTTTTGATCTGTTATCTGATGACGATTTCTTTTTTCTTTTTTCCTTTTTTTTCTTTCTTCTTTTTTTTTCCTTTTTTCTTCTTTTTGCCTTTTTTTCTTTTTTTTTTCTTTCCTTTTTCTTTCTTTTTTTAGTAGATCATCAGAGAATACGAGCTTTGCCATGACTCTGTCCACTGTTACCAACGGGTAAGACATTTACAGGCAGATGATTAACCTGTACCAAGATCAGGGATATGTCAGCACTCAGCAGCTAGTATCTAGTAATAACCAATGAAGCATTAAAATGTCAAATTTTCAAACGCGTTGAGGTTATGTAAAGAAGAGCTAGAGTAGTCCGTACTTCATCAGATATCCCAAAGTCCCTTGTCCTCTTAAAAGCATGTTCCCAGTCAGCCGTTCGAAACTCTAAAGCTGGATTGTTGGTAGGAGTCCTTCCACGCTTTAACATAGCTGCCATGTCAGAAAATGAATGATCAACTAAATCAGCGGTAATAACATAATAGAGAGTTAGAGACTCGGTATGTTAATGATATGGCCAATCTTAACAAATTATTTTATAAAAAGGAATTACATACAAGCATCATTGAGAGGACCAAAACCAATAATAGGTCCAGCAGAAGCCGACGAGTGATGCACAGGTGGATTCGGCATCCACCCAGCAAGATTAGGCGGCAGAGTTGCTGGTGCAGCATGAAATAGCTTCATATAATAACATAAAAAAACACATTAAGACTGAGTCACTATGATTATTGGAGTTAAAACGAACTAAACATTAAAAGAATACAGCTGAATTATATCACTTACACCATGAGCACCCAAATGAGGAAAGCCTGGCTGCGCTTTAGGTACTATGCTCAATAACGGATTAGTAACAGGGAATGGGGCTCGTGCAACATTTGGCTGTGGCTGTGGCTGTGGCTGTGATAGTGATTGTGACTGCCCACAAGAATGATCAACTAACCGAGTTCTTATATCCGAATTCGGCTTCTGATTTTTGCACAGCTGATGTTGCCAATTTAAACTACAACGCAAAACAAACTATATATTAAGCAAACACTATAACTGAACAAAATATTCTCGGCTAACCTAATATTCACAAAACACAAACCTTTGATTGATGAGTGTCCTCAACCTTGCTTCAATCAGCGTTTTAAGTTCAGCAAGCATTACACTCCTTGCTGTCTTGGCGTCTGCATATTTGGACAATTGCTCGATCTCTCTAAACACATGTTATTTCTTTTCCTTTTTTTTTCTTCCTTTTTTTCTTTTTTTTTTCCTTTTTCTTTTTTTTCTTTTTCTTTCTTGATTTTTTGATTTTTTCCCCTAATCACTTAACCACCCTAAAAACAAACACTTTGAGGTTATTTATTGTAGCCTGTTCAGCGCTCCAGATGTAAAAGAATCAGCATGCTTTTCAAGTATGAGGGAAGTTTCAGAAAAATCATCAGTTGATGCATTGCCAACTGGACGACGACGTGCACCCATGCATGACCAGGCGGATAAGGTTGAACGGGTTCTAACTACTGCTTGTGCAACATTTTAGCTG
>LBNU01036129.1:35419-49519 GCA_014162995.1 Artemisia annua | reverse complement strand
CTACAGTTGTCCAACAACTTGTTATAGAAACTTTTATTCTGTATCTTCTTCTTCGATGTCTGTAGTAGTGACTCGTGTGGGTTGTGTTCGACTTTAAACTAATTATTGGCACAAGGTACAGCTCAGTGCTTTTAGTGACATTTTCCTAACACTGCTCACAAAGACTCTCTACAGGTCTTACGCTGCACAGGCCGACTTTAGAGAAGGATTTTCCATAATTTGCATACATAAAAACTACATACACATCCAGTTAACATCAAATTAGGCTTGATTAATGTGGCTCCCTACAATATATATGATGAAAACATATAAAACAGTATTTAATCCGTCCTTCCGATAATGAGATATATAGATCTTGAACATAATAAGACACACAGCGGGATTTTTTGCGTCTATTCCAAAACACATACCAAAAATTAGTAATGCTAAAGTGTCCGGATATACCAAAGGACCCACACAGAAAATTAATACCATGTGGATCATTTTGAGGTTCTGAAATTTCCAAAGACAATGCTAGGTTGATCCTCTACATCTTCCCAAACCTTAAACCTTTCAGTTGATATCATATACAGAGACACAAAAAACATCCTAATTCAATTAACTATAATCCAATTTCGGTTTATAATGCAAATCAACTAAATTTTAAACAACAAATCAATTTATTTCAAAATATGTCATCAAACGGTCCATTACCTTGGCCCAAGGAGGGAGTCATAGTACAGTCAATATCAATCACACTCACATCCACATCTATATACAGAGATGATCATCCCATTCACTTAAAAGATGGACGGATTCTCTGTTGAAGTTTAATAAACTGGATACACACACCATCTTAGGCGCATCATACTATAAGAAAGCATTTGAATCACTCACAGCCAAGAAGAGTTTTATAACTAAAAATAATAGTTAAAACACAAAGGTCAAAGAAATTGGCACATACTCTCTCTAGTTCTACAAGAGACATCTTTTATTGTAGATGAGATGCAACTTCAGAAACACGGTGAGGTTGTGTGTGCGTGTGTGGTATTTCTTTATATTTTTTTTTCCCTTTTTCACCTTTTTTTTCCTTTTTTTTCTTTTCTTGTTTCCTTTTTTTTTCTTCTCTTTTTTTTTCCCTTCTCTCTCTCTTTTTTTAACACGGTGAGTTGATGATGCCATAAGAGATGTAATATCACACACATCGGCTTGCTGTTATAAAAGAACAAAATATAAATACCGCATCAAATGACTAGATGTGCTATAAATTTCAGCTAAAAAAGGATGTTACCATTCTGACAGTTACCTGAGCTGAAAAGAATATAGATTTATTAGCAAAAAATTCTCAGCTTGGAAGGACTTCTTGTGGGCAAGTATTATCTGGATGAAAAGACAAAAACAAAATTAGAAACTTGTAACTGTAAACAAGATATAATGTTCTGTGACACTTAAAAAAAATTAGTCACCTGCTGAAAGAGAGATCGAGCAGATAACAAAAAGAAACGATGACACTCAGCAATATGTGGAGAGCTTAGCCAAAGATTACGGGAAGCAAGTCCAAGTTTCAGGCGACGTGCATTGAGATTTTTAATGCCAATTGGATCTCTCCTGCATTTAAACACGATTATCAGAAAGAAAATAGAATAAACGTAGCAACAGTATACAACCATCAGTTGGCATGACTTTGTTCAATCAGATTCCAAGTCAGTAACATCAAAATAAACACGGACATGAACATTATAAAATGATTGAAACAGGTTAGACTTTACCTAAAAGCCTATTTCGAGTAATGCAACCCCTCACGTATCACTGGATTACTATAGCAGCATCCTTACGACTGTTAAAAGGTCTTGAGGCATGTAAAGCATCGGAAAGCACTTTGAATCCTTGTCGTGGCCTCCTTTTGCAGTAAAAGCTCCTTTCTCATCAACCAACCACGGAAAACACTCTGGATTCATAAAAGTACACAAGTCACGATCTTTATAAGAAAGAAACTAGCTCACTACAGTAATATTTCTGGGTCATTTTTTCAAAATTTTCTGTTAGTAAACTTACTTGGATCTGCACAATCATCTATGTATACATGCTACTCTACACGCAATCCATCCTCGTTTATGTGATTGAATAACCATCGTTGAATAGAATTCAAGTTTGTTGCGTCTAAAGTTCCTCAAAAATTTGATAGACCAATAGAACCTTTGGAGTTTCATAACTGCTTGTTTCTGTTTCAAGAAACAGCTTCTTGACAACCATCCAAGATAATGACTTTGAATTTTGAGCGCTGCTTGTTTCTTTTTTTTTTTCTTTTTTTTTTTCGTCTTTTCCTTTTTTTTCCTTCTTTTCTTTTCTTTTTGTTATTTTATTTTATTTTTTTTCCGTCTAGCATTTACCAGGTGGGAGTGGGTTTCGATAAGAGGCTGTCTTCATCAATGAGATCCATATCATCATCAATCAGAACTTTGGGTAAGCTTTTCACCATCTTCTTGAGAGAAAATGATGAACCAAACTTCCAAGTAGGTTTCTTAGCTTTAATCTGTTAAAAAAATAAGTAAATCTAAAAATCTCAGATTCTCAAAACGGTAGATTACATATAGCAGGACAACCAGATGAACATTATATAGTGTGATGGTAACTGCTATTACCAGGTCCAAACAACAACAGGCCCTCCAAATAAATAAATAAAAACATGCAGAGGGTATTAACTTACCCCAAAAGACTGAAGTTCTGCCATCTGAACCACCTCTATATCTGAAAACCTGCAACCAGCAGTTTCCTCACAAGAGAAGATTTCGTCTGCAATTGGTCAAACAATATCAGTAAACTCGATTCCATATGATTGCTTCCAAGATAATGAGAGATCAGATGGTTTACCGTCTCCTTGGCATCAGCAGAAGTTTGATGAATAACTATCTCTACACCAGGCTTCAACACTCGTGAGAATTCCTCGAAAAAACTTTAACACTAGGAGAATCTGATGACTTGCTAATGGAGACAACAAAATTTTTGGACGATGCATCCACTGGCAAGGAACCTGCCACACGTCAAGGTGAATCATGAGACTAGTTGGAAAGGTTTATGATACACAAAAGATATCCAACTAATACACATAGAATACATAATCCTAAAAAGGGTAGATTTTTTAATTTCGTTTCCTAAATTGAAAATCCTGTTAAGACTATATGAAGGTATGACCTTTCATCGGAGTATTCATAAACCACACCATCAAGCAAGGACGGAGCCATAGTTAACTTAGAGGGGTCAAAAAACCCCACTCAAAACAAGTAAACAGAGATGGGTCCCTATTCAGACTACACGAGGAAAATCGAGCATTTTGTTTTTGCTAGTTATCAGCCCTCTAAACATATTTTCTTGCTCCGTCTCCGCCATCAAGAACATGCTGCTAGATATTGCACTGCAATTGCTCTTACAAGCATACGATATTTTACTGTTCTAACTATACGGGCAACAAAATCTTAAATCATCTACCTTTTACCATCTGTAATAATAACTACATCATTTAGTAAACTTTAACGGTAACTTACCCCAAAAGACTGAAGTTCTGCCATCTGAACCACCTCTATATCTGAAAACCTGCAACCAGCAGTTTCCTCACAAGAGAAGATTTCGTCTGCAATTGGTCAAACAATATCAGTAAACTCGATTCCATATGATTGCTTCCAAGATAATGAGAGATCAGATGGTTTACCGTCTCCTTGGCATCAGCAGAAGTTTAATGAATAACTATCTCTACACCAGGCTTCAACACTCGTGAGAATTCCTCGAAAAAACTTTAACACTAGGAAAATCTGATAACTTGCTAATGGAGACAACAAAATTTTTGGACGATGCATCCACTGGCAAGGAACCTGCCACACGTCAAGGTGAATCATGAGACTAGTTGGAAAGGTTTATGATACACAAAAGATATCCAACTAATACACATAGAATACATAATCCTAAAAAGGGTAGACTTTTTAATTTCGTTTCCTGAATTAAACTACCAGCATGAAAATCCTGTTAAGACTATATGAAGGTATGACCTTTCATCGGAGTATTCATAAACCACACCATCTCAAGCAAGGACGGAGCAATAGTTAACTTAGAGGGGTCAAATAACCCCACTCAAAACAAGTAAACAGAGATGGGTCCCTATTCAGACTACACGAGGAAAATCGAGCATTTTGTTTTTGCTAGTTATCACCCCTCTAAACATATTTTCTTGCTCCGTCTCCGCCATCAAGAACATGCTGCTAGATATTGCACTGCAATTGCTCTTACAAGCATACGATATTTTACTGTTCTAACTATACGGGCAACAAAATCTTAAATCATCTACCTTTTACCATCTGTAATAATAACTACATCATTTAGTAAACTTTAACGGTAAGAACTCGTATTTTCATTAACAATCACACATTAGGTTCACACACTTATGAGGCACAAATTTTATCAAAAATAAATAAATAAATAATTTGCCCCCCGCCTTGGAAAATCCTGGGTCCGCCACTGGGTTCAAGTGAACCATACATGCCTCGACTAGCAACAAAAATTTCCCCGTATTTACCCGTACAATTTCCCCGTATCTGACCAACCATTACTTTCAGTTTTCGAAATGGTTGTCGGATTAAAGCTAGGTTTGCTCTCTTGTTGCAGCAAAAGCATATAGATTTCAGTTAGTTAGATAAATAATTATGAAACACATATCATCCGTGATTGAACAATACCTTCAATTGCTCCTTAAGAAACGACAAGCACCATTCCTTCAAGTTTTCAGCCTCAAATTTTGAAATTCCTGTACCGAAAATAAAGAAAAGAAAGAACATAATGGATTTGAGAAAGACAAAGAACAAAAAGCCAAACCAATGACAACATAAAATATTCCTTCCAAAAATAAGGTGGTAGTGATGAACAAAAATTTACTCTAAAAAATATTATTAGTTACTTAACATAATATAGATCCTTCAAATTCATACCTAAGCTTAACCCATCAAGTAAAACAAGAAAGGCACCATAAACCTTTTTTAGTCACGTTTACAAAATCTATCCAAGACAACAAATCTCTCACTGTACGCTTTCTTCCAGTTTGTAACCCATTGAACCACTGCACAAAGATCAGTGTCAAACTGACATAGACTTACGATAATACTAGAGTAAACCTTTTTGATAGATAGCATTTATATGGCATAATCTAAATAAAATCATACCTTCCAGAAATTTATCATAGCATCAGCCACAAATAATATTTCAGGATTTGAGATCCTGAAAGAAAGAACATACGTCAGGGACTAAACATTACATACACCAAAAATCTCAAAATATGAAATATAAAAATCACATACTTATCCAATGCTATGCATTTTAGCTAATTCAGCTCAGTCACAGGGGATACCCAAATCTCAGTAAATCGATTGCGAAGTGCTGGAGATAATTCCTTTTTACCAAAATCGCCACCTGGATTCATCGTTGCAAGTATGAAAAACTTCTCATGTGTTGTTATTTTCTCAAGATCAGACCCACCCTTCTCCGCCAAAGACTGTTTAAACAAATATATTTAATTCAATAACAATTAAGTTTGGAAAAGATATAAAAGAGTCCAATTCTATTATCCATCTATAATTTCATTAGAAAAATTCTAGAGAAAAAATGATGAATAAAACAGACCATGTTCATCTCAAGCTCCAAGACACTATTCAATCTTTCGAGAACACTATCATCAGCCAAAGATATCTCATCCACAAGAAACAGGTCCCCGTTCTTCATCGCTTGAACAAGAGGACCATCTTGCCAATTAAAGATTGTGCACCACTTCTGATGAAGAACAGATAGGCCCTTTATAATTTCTTCAGCAGAATCAACTTCATTTGTGGTGACATCGTGATGCACGACTTGACCGTCTCTGTAACATTTCATCATCAACTCATTCGATCAAGTGTAGTTGTAGCTTGATTAATGTCCAAGGAAATTGTCTAGCAAAGAACTGTATCATTAGCTACCATAAAACATCACTACTAGAAAAAAAAGAAACATGTGTAGGTCAAAACTTACAATATCATGAGGGAAGTGCTTGAAAGCTTTTGACTGCAACAATTGTTCACACAAAGTCTTGGAAGTCCAAAGCTAATTCTGATCTATCTCGAACAGGATAGAATCTCTGTTGTTTAAAAAATGACAATATGTAATATAACTGATGAGTGGTTAGTTGGTTACAATGTAACTTTGCCAATGTAGAAAAGCTTGTGATGGTAGTAGGTACCCCCAAGAAAGTCAGAAGTTTCGGTGTATTGATGGCAATTCAAGATGTGCAACTTCGAACCCAAGGCTAACCGAAAGTATAACCGCCACATACTCGGTCCATACCACCCTGGAATATAGAAAAAAGAATGTTAGAACGATTCATCATAATTAGAGGAAAAAAAAAAAAAAAAAAAAAGAAAAGAAAAAAAAGACAAAAAAAATAATAATAATAATAATAATAATAATAATAATAAATAAATAAATAAATAAATAAATAAATAAATAAATAAATAAATAAATAAATAAATAAATAAATAAATAAATAAATAAATAAATAAATAAATAAATAAATAAATAAATAAATAAATAAATAAATAAATAAATAAATAAATAAATAAATAAATAAATAAATAAATAAATAAATAAATAAATAAATAAATAAATAAATAAATAAATAAATAAATAATAAATAAATAAATAAATAAATAAATAAATAAATAAATAAATAAATAAATAAATAAATAAATAAATAAATAAATAAATAAATAAATAAATAAATAAATAAATAAATAAATAAATAAATAAATAAATAAATAAATAAATAAATAAATAAATAAATAAATAAATAAATAAATAAATAAATAAATAAATAAATAAATAAATAAATAAATAAATAAATAAATAAATAAATAAATAAATAAATAAATAAATAAATAAATAAATAAATAAATAAATAAATAAATAAATAAATAAATAAATAAATAAATAAATAAATAAATAAATAAATAAATAATAATAATAAGTTTTGCAACTCCAAAGCTGCAGCCCAGCTGCATTTTCCTATTTTCCTCATGTCCTTGAGCTTCGCTTCTCTTGCTGTGTGATTTTGGACAATTTTCTGTGAAGGACGCATCATATTTTGCTTTTGTTTCCTTTGAGCCAAATGTAGATATGAAATCATTGTATGCAAATTCTCTTGAGGTCTGTCTCAATTTCCCCTGATCGGGTCGTTTTGCATACCTATTTAAATATGAAAATAAAAACATGAAATATTGAGTCGCTATCAATTGTAATTTCAACTTTTAAAAAAACAAAGTTTAAGCTATATAAGTGAACTTAATATGGAAAAAGAAAATACCCGTCGATATCAAGTTTCCGCAAGAGATGTGGGCCCTGCCTTGCCTTTGAGAGCTCTGCTTGAACAGTTGACATCTCTGATACAATAACCTCTCTCAAAGCCAGACCGCTTACATCAAAGCACTTCTCAACTGTAATAGAACAAGACTGAAGCACACAAAGCTCGGCAAAATATCCTTCAAGTCTTCACATACACAGCACAAGTCCAAAGAGAAACAAGTCGAACATAAATACCAAAAAAACAAAAAAACTAATGAACAATTGAATTCTTCAACACAAGCGTTTGACTACATGCAGGGATACGAGTGTACTTCTAAAATGAGGTACATGTTTGTACTCTACTCGTTTTTGTTCCCAGACGTCTGAGAGATAAAGAAAAGCTTCAACACTCTCCCCCCCATCCAGAGTCCGTTTAGGGTCCCAAGGAAGATGGTCTCTTCCAATGATGTCATACTCGAGATAAAAGCATTGGATGAAATCCCTATAGAACAAAGTAACACCAAAAGTGATACGTACAATCTGCCTACAAGCACGTATAAATACTTAACCTAATGCGCCATGTAGTCCACTCTACTTTCACATTTTGTCATTTGTACTTCCCCCTTTTGAATACACAAAGTTTTAGCACTTATAATAAGGATGACACAATGGAAAAAAGCGAAAGCATGTGTATAGATACAAGTTACATAGAGCTGTTAGATATGTTGCTTAGGTGCAATTACCCCTATTCCCCCCCCCCCCAGAATTCATGATGGAAAGAACAATTTTAGATAGATAATGAAGTTGAGGGAACATAAGTTAAGAGCATATATAAATTAAAAATGTCACGTACACTTGGAAATTTAAAAACTGATTGAAGAATCAATGTCCCCATAGTATGCATCCTAGCACCACTTGGCCAATCCCAGTTGCATTTATCTTTGCAGTAGTAGTTATCAAGAAATAGTATCTGAGGAACAATGCACCTCGGGGGCTCGATTCCCACAGATACAGCACCAGTAAGAGCTTGACGACACTGCAAAAAAAATCAAAAAACAGCGGTGATTAGAAAATGATAAATTTTAGTTCAAAGTGTAGTGAGTCGATAGAGAGAAACATCGCATACCTTTTGTTCATGGCTATGGAGCTTCTGACATGCAGCAAGAAGAGAAGCAACGACCCCCCACTTGCCCATTCCAAAAAGATCTTATAAATCTTGACCCAAGTTCCTTCCAAATCAGCTCAACCTATATGTGACAAAAATAAATAAATAAATAAAAATAAGGGTTAAACGCCCATACGGGTCAAAGTTTCCAGATTAAGGCAAGTGTTAACCAACATAAAAAATGCTCGAAACTTTTGGATCACTTACATGATCCTCACTTCTAGCCTGAGAAATTAGTGCTTGAACAATAAAGTTTCCGCAGTAATGAGTAGACATCTCATACAATGAACCTTTAAAAACCTTTGTTATTAACTCCGTATACAAGGTATCAGGAACAACTTCTAAGATGACCTGCATTAAATAGACAACAATGTCAATATTGAATCAATAGTTTTAGAACCCACAAAAGAGTTGGATATGTAAGCAAAAACTAAATAATATTATTCAAACCTCCATTAAATGGCTGAACGCAGCTTCTTTCATTAAACCTAAAAGTTTTTTGGCAGCATTGCTGTCTATGAGATTCCCTTTGCAGCCTAAAATAACCGGAATCGCATGTGATAACTCCTCGTATCCAACCAACAACTTCAAAGCAGTCTAGAACTAAGTTACCATATTGATCAAATTGCAAAATTTCAATATCTTTTCTAGCAGCTTTAAGAATCTCCGCCACAAGAAACTTTAATATATCAGGAATCCCATCTGCGTCCCGTGGAATCCACTCCCATCCAACCGAGAGGGCTTCAGATTTAACCGTTGTGCGAGAACAGCAGGTGACTTCTTGGAATGAGAGTCTGATGAATCTAACGGCACCCCTTTAGAAAGACACAAAAGACTTCGAAGAACATGAGATCCATGACAGTTGGTCATAACCTCAACAGGATTGGCAAAAATTGCCTGACATATATCATTCAAAGTGACTTCAATAAGAGATTGGTCTCCTTGTCAATTCAGCTTTTAGATTGTTTAAATCTATCTTCTCCTTGTCAAACTCGGTTAAGGAGAAACATCCTGCAAGATAGACACACACTCGTCGCACCTGCAAGATCAGCTTGAACATTGTAAAACATTTGAAGAGAATAAGAATAACATTAAACTTTTATATGACAAATAATACTTCTATCTCGAATTCAAGTAAAGCAATCCTCACGTTTAGTTGAGATTCTTCTTTTCAGCTGGATCCACATCATCACAGCATTATAAAGATGATAACGTAAACTTCCAATTCGTAACCAAGCACCACCGAGATCAACCAAAGAATCTAAAACACATACAAAGAATAGATTTAATTGGTCAGATACTCCGATGTCACCAGAGAGAACAAGCATTGATAAATAATAGAATTATTATTAACTCCTTACCTGTAGAAGCAGTGGCTTAATAAATGGAATTAATGGCTTCAGAACACGGTTCAGCTGGATCCACATCATCACAGCATTGTAAAAGATGATTACGTAAACTTCCAATTCGTAACCAAGCACCACAGAGATCAACCAAAGAATCTAAAACACATACAAAAAATAGATTTAATTGGTCAGATACTCCGATGTCACCAGAGAGAACAAGCATTGATAAATAATAGAATTATAATTAACTCCTTACCTGTAGATTTCTGGGCTTATAGCTCTNATACTGCATCAAATGACAAAGACGTGCAATAAATTTCAGCTAAAAAAGGATGTTACCATTATCACAATTACCTGTTGCAAATTTCAGCAACCTGTTGCAAATTCAAATTCGCCATCTTCCTTAAAAGATCAAATGGTGTTGCAACCAATTTCAGAAATTCATCATATTCTGATCTCAACTTCTTACATTTACCGGTGTCAGAACGGAACACAACCTGACAAGCAGAAGCAAATCATGCAAAAACATTAACACGTTTATATATTTGTTATTGAAAATACAAGGAACCCACAAACAGATTTATATACTTATTTTTGTACCTGTCTTTAGGCCTATTTCTTTCAGCTTTTAGATTGTTTAGTAAATCTATCTTCTCCTTGTCAAACTCGGTTAAGGAGAAACAACCTGCAAGATAGACACACACTCGTCGCACCTGCAAGATCAGCTTGAACATTGTAAAACATTTGAAGAGAATAAGAATAACATTAAACTTTTATNAAGTCAAAAATAACTTTTATCTCATATCACTTAATCACTGTTGGGATTTAAGGTACTAGATCTCATCTATTCATTGCATAAGTTGTTACAAAAGCTTGTTTAGTCTCATTTTAACTTAATATAACTTATTCAGTCCATAGTAAGCAAGTCAAACAAAGCTCAATTTACAAAAGTCAAATTTCATAGATAATAAATTTTTGATTAAACTAATAATTTAATCTAGGACTTATTATTAGGATTTAGAACTTGTGCTTTTAGAATCATAATATTTTGTTGCTAATATTAATTAGAGTATTTTTATTTATTTTTATTACCTTAGTTTAACTGCTTATTTGCTTCTTTGCTTTTAGGACTTTTTCAAGAAAGTGTCCTGTGCACAGTTGCACTAATCACTTTCTTTGACTCATATCTTGATCATTAGTGTGTATTAGTGTTTGATAATTGTTGTTTTGTGTAGCCCTTCTAGCTAGTTTGCTATGTTTCTTTGACTCATATCTTTGACTCATATCACACACATCGGCTTGCTGTTATAAAAGAACAAAATATAAATACCGCATCAAATGACAAAGACGTGCTATAAATTTCAGCTAAAAAAGGATGTTACCATTCTCACAATTACCTGAGCTGAAAAGAATATAGATTTTATTAGCAAAAAATTCTCAGCTTGGAAGGACTTCTCGTGGGCAAGTATTATCTGGATGAAAAGACAAAAACAAAATTAGAAACTTGTAACTGTAAACAAGATATAATGTTCTGTGACACTTAAAAAAATAGTCACCTGCTGAAAGAGAGATCGAGCGGATAACAAAAAGAAATGATGACACTCAGAGCAATATGTGGAGAGCTTAGCCAAAGATTACGGGAAGCAAGTCCAAGTTTCAAGCGATGTGCATTTGAGACTTTTAATGCTAATTGGATCTCTCCTGCATTTAAACACGATTATCAGAAAGAAAATAGAATAAATGTAGTAACAGTAAACAACGATCAGTTCAGAAAGAAAATAGATCTCATTTTAATGTATTCCACACATACTCCTTACAGAATCTTGTCTAGGGACTTCGTTGCCACTGGTTGGAAAAGCATATCCGGCACCAAATCTGCATAAGCATGTTGGCTCATTGCCTTGCCAACTCGACGACGGGATTACGGGAAGCAAGTCCAAGTTTCAAGCGATGTGCATTTGAGACTTTTAATGCTAATTGGATCTCTCCTGCATTTAAACACGATTATCAGAAAGAAAATAGAATAAATGTAGTAACAGTAAACAACGATCAGTTCAGAAAGAAAATAGATCTCATTTTAATGTATTCCACACATACTCCTTACAGAATCTTGTCTAGGGACTTCGTTGCCACTGGTTGGAAAAGCATATCCGGCACCAAATCTGCATAAGCATGTTGGCTCATTGCCTTGCCAACTCGACGACGACGTGCACCCATGCATGACCGTTATCTTGCAAGTGGCTGCCACCAAAAACTTCAGGGTTTTTTTTTTCTTTTCTTTTTCTGTTTGTTCTTTTCTTTTTTCTTTTTTCTTTTTCTTCTTTTTTTCTTTCTGGATCAGTTAACCACCTTAAAAACATATACTTTGTGGTTATTTATTGTATCCTGTTGTCTGATGTAAGAGAATCATTTTCTTCCACATGAAGCGCCTCATCATGATTTTCAAGGTGTCGGTCTCCCCTGACACATTTCCTCTCTGAAGTTTGATTATGACCCAAGAGCTTATGAAAATTTATCTGGTATACAAAAAAGAATGTTTTATTAAGTTAAAACCTATTTTTCTTCAACGTATTCTACCTTTACCCAAGAAAATAATGGTATTACGGTATTACCAGAATTCTCTTGACAATTAGTTGGGATGATAGGAAAACCAACAAGATGATCACAACCCGATCACTGCACGCGCCTTTATATTCAAGTATATCACTAATTTGCAGAACCTAAACATAGGAAAACACAAATCATGACACTTACAAACTAAATTCTAGATAAGGGAGTAATACATAGAATAAAGGTATATCCATATAAGAGTAACTATACCTCAGGGAAATTCCCTAATAGTGTTGTCAGCTTTTGTGATGGCAAGAAGTTACGTAGTGCGTCAAAATAATCTGAAGCTTGCATGATTGAGAATTCATTTGTTTCCTGTAGTTCATAAGCATTCACAAACATACAACGAGAAACATGAATATAAAAGAAATAAAGATGGAATACAAAACACGGCTTTCTTCTGCTAAGAGTTAATACCTTGTTAGATGTATCATTACAAAGTTCTTTTCAGTAATAATCAAACACGACACGGCTTTACAATCGACTAACGAACCAAGATTCTCAACCTTCAAATCATAGTTATCACAAATTGCCTGCATACATGAGAAGCAAAGAAAATCACTGCATTATTCTATGCATGATATCAGGGATTGTTTCTCAAACTTTCTACACTGACAGTTATTGGAAGAAAAAATTACCTTAATCCACTCGAGAAGCATCTCCAACTGACTCGAGGTATTTGGTAGTATCTGCTAGAATGAACAAGTTGGAAATTGAAGTGTCAAGTATGATGATTCAAAAAGTCAGTTGTGCAGGCGTAAGTTCTAAATGTGTTATTTATATATGTACAATGCATACCGCTTCAGGTCCACGAATATTGGTGATTTCATCGGATACAAGCTTGTTACTGATCAAGAGTGGCAACGATAAAGAGACCTTAAACTGTATTGTGGCTTTTGATTAGCACCATCCTTTGTTTAAGGCTCTAGTGGCTGCCATAACATGGTCCCGAACATTTTCAGGAGGACCAGTGAAGGTCTGCCTCTCACTGACTTCAAGTAGCCTCCGTAGAGTCTTGCTTATGACTTTGCGTCTAGCATCGTGGCTGTTTGCAGCCATGTTTGGAACCTCAAGCAGCATGGCACAAATTAAATGAACGGCTTCCAGAAGTTCAAGATTGATGTGAGTGTGGTATGGCATCTGCCTTCTCCTTTCAAGGCGTTCCTGAATATACAATGTGGATTTCAGATGTATTTTTTATGCTACTCTAGTACTACAAATACTGCAATCCCACTTTCACCGTAAAAACTAAAAGTTAATTATTAGCTAGTTTCTAGGACGGTAAGAATAATCATTACTGTTCTTGATCGTACTGATACCTCAGTTGCAAAGACTGATTAAAAACTTTACATATTACAGAATAACAGGCATACATATGAAGGCCACATTGTGTAATCTTCCAAATCAAAAATCTACTATCTAGATACTTTTTACTTTCAGATTTTAAGCTAATATTTACTATATGATTGGATTGGCCTAACAAGTGACAATCGGCAATGTAGCATAACAAGATAACATCACTAGAACTAAAACAAATATAATTGTTTTGTACCTGTTCCGGAGTCTTCTCATGGTAACGACTTTCACACCTCGTGCAAGCAGTTCTTTCACCCTTCCACCTGAGTATAACTCAGAATGGCAGCAATGTCC
>LBNU01036129.1:2739-26456 GCA_014162995.1 Artemisia annua | reverse complement strand
TTTAGCAGGCTTCCTCACCACCTACAATTTATCAAAAAAGAAACAATTACATATCCCCCTTGGGCTTATCTAGGAGTTGTATTATCTCCAAGTCTCCAACAGGTCGAACAACGTTATAAGTTTCAAAATTTCAAACAGGTAAACCAAAGTGTTCATGAAATGCTTATCCTTCTATTATTAAATGTACTTTTGAGCAGGTAAAACATTTTAACAATATAATTTCTAGAGTAAATTACACAGTGTCCCTAGTCGATACTATTTGTATCCTAATTGCACTGTTTGCTTTGACTTCTGGTCCCTCGCCATTTAGCCTTTAGTGACCAATAGAAATTAGTTGCACCTTGGGACAAATTCCGTAATTTTCACCAACTGATGATTTATGTAACTTACTCTGATTCTATAAATTGTATTCAGGACATCAATTACTTTTTAAATTAGTCTAAAAAATTAAAGAAATTTCTAGTGTTGGCAGGTGGACATAACCAGATCTAATCCATTTGCACCTGTACTAAAAAATTACCACGTTGACTCAAGCTCGTTATGACATGTACCATACTCACTGACCCTCCCATTTTGCCACCCCTAGGTTTATCATTAAACCTTCCATACGTGAACCAAAATGAAAAAGAATTTACCTGTGTGCTACTAGAAACAGGACGAAGCATAGCACCTGCACCAGCAACCTTGGCTCTTGCATTGGCCATTGATGGGAGACGTGAGCCCAAGGCAGTAGCAGAACAAAATACAACATTCAAAACTCTAGTTTGCTCAACTTGATCACGCAAATCATTTCACCAAGAGGAAGCTGTAACCTGCAAATTAAAAAATTCATTAAGAAATGATTTATATGATTCATATTTGATATAGGTTTTAGATCATATTCTATTACTTTCATTATAGATGAGGAACATAATAGATGTCACAAAATAGACACATCGTAGAAATGAGTAAAAGGTCAAAACTTGTTGGGTTGGTTGGATTGAAAAGAGTAAATATAAGTACGGGTTGTGACAGACCAGCTCAGGTTGTGTTGATCCCCCAGCCCACCAAACCCCAATAACTTTTTATCATAATAAAATAACTGTGCACATTGCACTATAGATAAACTATGACAGAGTTTCAACCTCTTTGTTTCTCCTTTCAGCAAATAAAAAATGAAAAACAAATAAATAAATAAAAATAAAAAAATCTGATTTACTCGCAACATAAGATCAGGACTGTGAATGAAAAATAATCTCGCTATTGTGAAACAACTCTTTTGAGATCAGACACAGCCCAATTAATAAATAAATACTATGTCAAAAGTTCAAATTTACCACCTCTAATTACTCTAGATAACTGGAAAAATAAGATCAGAGCTGTATATGAAAAATAATATCACTAATGTGCAACAAATTTTTGCTAGTTTTTAGAACCTTTCCTAGTCTGTCATCTTGGATGGGCACCAAAAAACCGCTATATGTCAAGTACTCTGCACACTAACTCAAAAGGAAATTATGTATTTAGTTCTCAAGGCTACAACATGAACTTGTGCATCTGCATTGCAACCTACAGTTGCTCCAACAACTTGTTTATAAGAACCTTTTTATTCTGTATCTTCTTCTTCGGTGTGTGTGTGTGTGTGACTGTGTGGGTTGTGTTCGACTTTAACTAAGTTATTGGCCACAGGTACATGCTCAGTGCTTTTAGTGACATTTCCTAACATAATTGCTCAAAGAATTAGACAGACTTACGCTGCCACAGGCCGACTAAGGGTTTTCCAACTGATCCATAGTGATTCCCAGCTTTTTCACTTTCTCCTCTTGTAGTTGCCTAAAAGAGGCAAATAACATAAGAAGCAAAAATTAGGTTAATATGCAATAGTCACATTAAGATGTTATAAGAGTCTAAATAAATACCTTCCCACTAGTATTACGGTCACTTTTCGGCCATTTCCATAGTTTATGGACAGCATTGGCTGCCAGAGCGAAGACTCCATGTCCTGAATTAGTGTAAACCAAATTTGTGACCTGCAAGGCGAACAGGGTAAAAGTGCACTGCAGTTAACAAAATAGCTCTTACTACCGCTTCATATCTGTTTATATAATAATTCTAACACCAGCAAATGGTGATAAAACAAATGTTATAGATGTACCCGCATCAACGAATATGTATTATCTGGAAGTCTTGAGGAGCGACACTGTGATGGTTCAGAGATTTCTGTTACTTTCCATATCCTAGATTTGTCAATAGCCTTGTCTCCACTTCTGGGCCTATCTACCAAATTCCGATTGTCACTATTCTGCACATCCGTACAAATTCAACACCATGAACAATGATTTAGGATACATCAGTTTTGAAAGTAATAAGATGAGCACCATCTCGGAACCATGTCAAACATAAACATTAGGTATCAACGGCTAATAACACTCACCATCAACGTCTTAGGAGGCATTGGGGAAGTTATATCCGTGGTGCTTGGTCCACCGGATGCACTAGCAGTACCGAATGTGGTCATTGCATAAGTCTGCACAAGAAGAAACCTCAAGTACAAATGACATACTTGACCCTCGGCGAACAGGAAAGAATCCTTACAGAATAATCTGAATTATAAATGAAGGGATTTAAGAATGTCTTTACCTTCGCTACAGATGCAAATGCAACTCCAGATGCATCAAGAGAACGGTTCTCAGTAGTTCTTAGTAGCCTAACCCCATCTGGATTTGCTAGAATTTTGATTCCGTTTGCATGTATTGAAACGGCCAGCAACATTCCATCCTTGTTAAACCGTACAAAAGGAGAAGTCTGCATATAAATTAAGAATCAGTATTGTTAGCAGGCACAAACCCAAAAATTTAACTGAAAGCATCTAATATTTACCAGTAAACCACCCTCAGAATCAATAGTTGTCAACAAGTTATAACTGTCCATACCCCCAAAACTTTATCAAACTGCACAACTCCAACAGCTTGCTTCCCAAACTCATTATAGGTACGCTTCGCAGTACCTTCAGTTTCATTCCATTCTACAATGAAAGAGTCTCCTTGTTTATTTGTTCCGCATGAAAATAACCTGAAAAGTTCGCAAATCATTATCAAGATCAATATTTTGAACAATATCAGAAGCAACAAGCTTGGACTATCAAATTGGATAAAGAGATACAAATTTTCAAACCTTGTTCCGTCGGCACTATATGCCATTTTGGTGGATGATTGACCTGGTGCATTGTAGTTCACTCTTGGACCCTCATTATCATACAAATAAGCCTTTATTTGCCCGTCAATAGCAGTTGAAAAGACAAACTAGTACAAGGAGAAAATAAGATACAACAAATTAGTGACTGCTATTCTAGCTTTCAATATGAGAAAATGGTCATACCTGAATATTCTCCTTGAAATGTGGGCATACAGAGTATACAGGTGCTTCATGTCCTTGAAATTCATTCTTTATAGCCCCAGTTAGTGCATCCCACACCTGCATGGAACTTTAACTTATACCCAATTTATTCAAAACGTAATCACTTTAAACAGAGCAAATAAGTAAATATACAAACCTTTATCAACTTATCATCTCCGCAAGTTACAAAGGAAAGTATTTTGTTTGGATAAGCGAAAGCAAGACCATTAACACTGCCCGCATGAGCCTCAATCTGTATAGTTGGTACAAACAACTGATTACACAAATCTTACAATCTAGCTCACTACACTGATATTTTTGGGTCATTTTTTCAAAATTTTCTGAGTAAACTTACTTGGATCTGCAAAATTTGACATCTACGTCTACATGCTACTCTACGCGCAATCCATCCTCGTGTATGTGATTGAATAACCATCACGGAATAGAATTATAGACCAATAGAACCTATCATAATTGCTTGTTTCTGTTTCAAGAAACAGCTTCATGACAACCATCCAAGATAATGACTTTGAATTTTGACTGCTGCTTGTCTCTCTCTCTCGCTCTCTCTTCTTTTTTTTTCCTTTTTTTTCTTTCTTCTTTTTTATTTTTCCTTTTTTTTTTCTTTTTCTTTTTTTTTTTTTTTTTTTTTTAGGTAGATCATCAGATGAATACGAGCTTTGCCCATGACTGTCCACTGTTACCAACGGGTAAGACATTTACAGGCAGATGATTAACCTGTACCAAGATCAGGGATATGTCAGCACTCAGCAGCTAGTATCTAGTAATAACCAATGAAGCATTAAAATGCCAAATTTTCAAACGCGTTGAGGTTATGTAAAGAAGAGCTAGAGTAGTCCGTACTTCATCAGATATCCCAAAGGCCCTTGTCCTCTTAAAAGCATGTTCCGAGTCAGCCGTTCGAAACTCTAAAGCTGGATTGTTGGTAGGAGGAGTCCTTCCACGCTTTAACATAGCTGCCATGTCAGAAAATGAATGATCAACTAAATCAGCGGTAATAACATAATAGAGAGTTAGAGACTCGGTATGTTAATGATATGGCCAATCTTAACAAATTATTTTATAAAAAGGAATTACATACAAGCATCATTGAGAGGACCAAAACCAATAATAGGTCCAGCAGAAGCCGACGAGTGATGCACAGGTGGATTCGGCATCCACCCAGCAAGATTAGGCGGCAGAGGTGCTGGTGCAGCCTGAAATAGCTTCAGATAATAACATAAAAAAACACATTAAGACTGAGTCACTATGATTATTGGAGTTAAAACGAACTAAACATAAAAAGAATACAGCTGAATTATATCACTTACATCAAGAGCACCCAAATGAGGAAAGCCTGGCTGCGGTTTAGGTACTACGCTCAATAACGAATTAGTAACAGGGGATGGGGCTCGTGCAGCATTTGGCTGTGGCTGTGGTTGTGGCTGTGATAGTGGCTGTGGTTGTGCTTGTCCGTAAAATCATCAGATTCACAGTCCTTCGCCCCAAAGTACCTATCAAACATTGCAAATCCATCATAGATAGCTCTTTTGGATCCACATTTAAGAGTAGCATTAACCATAATTGCCTGAAAGCAATAGAAACTACGTGAATGTTTAACATGATCAATACTCAATAAATTAATTGCCAAAAGTATAAAATTAAAAACAAAAAATGACCTAACCAACCTGAGTAAGGGAACCAGGCTGCCACCTAAATTCACCCGGTTGTTCAGCACATACATAACTCCCAACTAGTGTTTTCCCGTCAATTTACTCATCCATGTGAATGGATAGAACTAGAAGACGATATGCGCATGACAGATGATGGGCTTTTATTTTTCTCTTTCTCCATAAGTCGTATTTGTGCATCTTTCTGCATAACCATCCTCAAAGATGCAGCAGCAATCTTTCTAGATGTTTGCCCATTTGCCAATTCTTTCCTCGGTCTTTGCACCTGTACATGTGAAGCATTTTAGTATTTGAAAATATAATGAAGAATACAATAATGATAATCGACCTATTAACAAATCAACATAGAACAAATCATGATAAACTTAGTCAGCGTGCATATGTAAAGCATAAACAGGTAAACCTATCAACTGCAATATATACTTGTATCATCCATGAATTTAAAATACATCTGAAAATATTAATACTTTTTTATATCCACGATGCCACCAAAATAACACAACACAGCATAAAACAGAAAAGCCATAGTTATATAACTTGATGCAAGAAATATATACAGAACTCATCTCGAAATGCATGCTTGTGAGAAATAAAGATCTACTACATTTAAACAGTTCTTGAATACGTTCTAGCCCAAGTAACATATTTCAATATATATTAGCCCAGTAATTGAGTTTTAGCCTAATAACACATTGCGAAGTTTAGCAAATAATTAGCTGAAAAATTTGCATCTTACCAGTATGGATCTTCTACCAGTTATCATCCAAAGATTCCCTTCCTTATCTGAATATGAATCTCCAGAAGCATCAATAAAGAGAGAAAGCTTCCGACGTGTCATGAATATCCCTAATATTACATAAAACAAACTTCAATAATTTAAAGTGACAGTAAATAGCATCATATTGCACATAAATAGCTCAGTTTTATTTATAGTACCACGTTGCATCCATGTTGCTCCAATTTGTGGAGCCAACACTGAGAGATAGTGACTTTTATCTTCGATCAAAAATAATATCTTCCTCAGAAGAACCTGATGTGCTTTAATTATATGGTTCAAGATACTAAATATGCTGCTCTTTAGGCATATCCTCAGTATATTTCTTCCACCTGAAGAACAAAAAATGACATTGACTAAGTATAAAACGGACTAAAAAGAGAATCACACATTTTGACCCATGTTAAGTTCATTCAAAGAAACTAACTGTCTTCAAGAACCGCAGACCATCGTATGTCCATCAAAAGCTCTCTGTCTCCTCCATTTAAGCTACGAATTTCATGTACAAGGTCCATATAACATGACCACTCCTCCCACAACCCACCAAAAACCTCAGGTTTTTCTTCTTTTCTTTTTCTTTTTTCCTTTTTTTTCTTTTTTCCTTTTCTTTCTTTTTNCTATTGTCTGATGTAAGAGAATCGACAAGCTTTTAAAGTATGAGGGAAGTTTCAGAAAATTCATCTGTTGGTGCATTGCCAGCTGGACGACGACGTGCACCCATGCATGGACCAGGTGGATAAGGTTGAACGGGTTCTAAATACTGCTTGTGCAACATTCTGAGCACGCTTCATCACTACCTGCAATTTATCAAAAAAGAAATTACATATCCCCCTTGTGCTTATCTAGGAGTTGAATTATCTCCAAGTCTCCAATAGGTCGAACACGTAAAGTTTTATAATTTCAAACAGGTTATTTATCCACCTCTAGTAATAACCAACCACAACATTAGCCTCTTAGTAATAGTTGCATTTGATAGCAGAAATGAGCAAAATGTTCCAAATTGCTATTTCAAACCAGAATATAACATGAGACTGTTTAGTATTGACATTTGACTTACCAAATTACGTGAATCAAGACCGTCACCTTGCGGTTCAGAGCCTAAAACCAAAGTGTTAATGAAATGCTTAATGCTTCTATTATTAAATGTACTTTTGAGCAATAGCTTGATTTTTTCTAGTTGTCTTCCTAGGAAGGAGGTGCTCTGGGACTCTATAGTTTCAATCTTTTTTATGGATTTCGTCTAGAAATCCCTCTAGGTAGTTTAGTTGGATAGGTTGGTTAAAAAATCACGTAACTTCTATAACTTCCATGTAATCTTTTTCCTAGCTTTTGCTATTTATATAAAAGTACTTTTGAGCAGGTAAAACATTTTAACAATAGAATTTCTAGAGTAAATTACAGTGTCCCATTTTGCCACCCCTAGGTTTATCATTAAACCTTCCAAAATGAAAAAGAATTTACCTGTGTGCTACTAGAAACAGGACGAAGCATAGCACCTGCACCAGCAACCTTGGCTCTTGCATTGGCCATTGATGGGAGACGTGAGCCCAAGGCAGTAGCAGAACGAAATACAACATTCTGAACTCTAGTTTGCTCAACTTGATCACGCAAATCATTTAACCAAGAGGAAGCTGTGAACTGCAAATAAAAAATTCATTACGAAATGATTTATATGATCCATATTTGATATAGATTTTAGCTCATATTCTAGTACTTTCATCACAGATGAGGAACAGAATCCTGTTAAGAATCTTTAGTTTACTATTGATGGGAATTTTTTGTACTTTATTGGGCATGACAAGTAAAATCACTACGCTAAAATCCTTAAAAGAGGAGTCAGGAAATGTTCCTCAATTTACAGAGCAGCATAGGGGGTAACTTTTCAGCATAATCAAATGCTAAAATCAGAGAGTTTTAGTACCTCGGTGCGAAGGTTTCCAGTTCCAGTTCATAGTTGCTGTTATATTTTGAGAATTGAATGCAAGCACTTTCAAAGGTTTGACCTGGAACACAAAGAATTGAACAACTAATGAGCATATATATATATATATAGTGGTGTGTGTGTGAGAGAGAGCGAGTAAGAGAAAGAGGGCACCTTTAAATCTGTTGTTCCGCCTTTGTGCCTGGTGTAGCGGAAGAACATATCGCATAGCATAAACTCTTTCAAGTAGAGCCAACCACTTAAGTCCAGCCCCGGGATCAACATCAGTTGGAGCAACAAGAACCTGCACGTATTCCAGCATCACTGATAGCTGCATACGGTTCCATGTCAATTTAGAATTAGTAACATCTCCACTGCCAAGTGCTTGTTTGATCATCTCTATGCCGACGTTGAGAACCGCATGAAATGAGCGAGCTAAAACTCTCCCGCTAACAGCAGCAAGCAAAAATCTACCCTGTTGACCATACAAAAATGAACCATTTAAATGCAAAACATGCACAAACCTTGACTAAGCAGCTTCATTTATATTTTATCTCCTCTTCTATTCTGATTTATATATTTTCAACTCACAGAAAGAAAACAGCGCGCGCGCACACACACACACACACACAAAAGAAAATAGTTATTCATGCATGGAAAAGAAGATCTCTTAAATTTTGATAACTGGAGTAGTTTCCAATAAAAGTCACTTCTACCACCATAACAACTTACATGGGCATCGTCCGAGTGAAGATTAAATTGCGGCTCGATAACGTTTACCATGAAACGGCGAGTGCCCTCCTCGTCAGATCATCGAATCCATGCTTATCTAACAATTAAACAAAAATTACACTTAAGCTTTTGACACAGAAACAATGTCTTACAATAGCCTTTGACAGGCAGCTTGACTAACAGGTGTAAAGGGGTTTAGCTTGGAATGGGTCACTTATAGTACTGCTTGAAACGAGTTTAGCAAAACCAGAGACATTTTCATCCATTTAAACTTAAAAACTATTCTTATAATAATAATAATCACAAAAGAGACACTGTTGCAAAAATTATTGAAATCTTTAAAGAACATAAAATAACAGGTTGAATGCATCATAATAGCATGTGGGTGACTTTTAGACTGTTGACCAATTTGAGACTTGCCATCTCATTTCAAATTTCTGATTTGGCTGAATTCAAACAAAACCCAAGCCAATGCATATACAAATCAGATTTGTGAGAAAATATATGTTGATCAACATATGCTTCTCAAAGAAAACCTTAAAGCAGATTTGCACTTACCAATAGCACTAAATGATTGACTCTCTGCTTTAGAAGAACTCCTTAGAGATGGGTCTGATCCTGATGCCTCCTTTTGTATAGATGAACTTGCGCCTGGACCAGTAGAAGAGCTCTTTGAGGCATCATCTTGAAGGGATTCGTTTTTATCATGCATCTGGGTTCCTTCTGGCAGCTTCCTCTGGGCATAGTGACGTGAAGGAGAAGGTTTTGGAGGTGCAAATGCTTTAGATAGCTCACCAAGCCAAGACCAAACAGCATTTCTATTTTCAATCGTCTATAGTAGCTTCAGTCCATAGACAAAAATACGCCGACAGTTATCAGCAATTACCACATTGTACAATAATCAGATGACAACAAAAATCCATCATCACAATGCCTTTTTTTTTTCTTTTTTTTTTATTTTATTTTTCTTCTTTTTTTATTTATTTTTATTTTTATTTTTTTTATTCTTTCTTTTTCTTTTTCTTTTTTTTTCCTTTTTTTTTCCCTTTTTTTTCCTTTTCTTTTTTTTTTTTCCCTTTTTAACCACACATACAAAACCGAAACAGAATCCAAATTGTACCCCTACCAAGCCTTCCACATGCAAAATAGTCGCTGTTTTTGCATCACCCCATTCTTCCATAAACAGAAACTGAAAAGCGCTACCAAAAGGACTATATTGGCCAATAAAGCTTGTGTGGTCCAATACCCATCCACGATAAAGACTTTGAATATCGACTGCTGCTTGCTTTTGAATCAAGAAATTCTTCCTTAATATCCAACTACGACAAAAAGCTGATTCAAGAAACTTTTCCTCAATATCCAAATACGATAAAAAGCTTGAACTTTAACTGCTGCTTGCTTCTGATTCAAGAAACGTTTCCTTAAGATCCATCCACGATAACAAGTTTGAATTAAAATCGCAGCATCAGTTTGTTGCCTTTGAGCGATTAAATTCCGTGTGGCGCATTGTATAAAAGAAACTGCCTTTTTTGTTCGTGTATAGTTCCGGTGTTCAACCAATCGCCTGAAATGGGATTGTATGATTTTTGCAGCATTTCCTGAAACCATAAACAAGGTTATGATAATTCTACAAGGCAGCTAAAGAAACAGATTGCTAAAAGACAAAAGGTTTATAATGATAACCTGGTTGATCATCACTAAATTCTTTGCAAGGAAAGCTTTGTAACGCTGCATAAATTGGCTTCTCATTGGCTTTGCTGTTCTGAGGCATTTCTTTACACCAACAAGATGATCACACCCCGATCACTGCACGCGCCTTTATATTCAAGTATATCACTAACTTGCAGAACCTAAACATAGTAAAACACGAATCATGACAATTACAAACTAAGTTCTAGATAAGGGAGTAATACATAGAAAAAAGGTATATCCATATAAGAATAACTATACCTGGGAAATTCCCTAATAGTGTTGTCAGCTTTTGTGACAGCAAGAAGTTATGTAGTGCGTCAACGTAATCTGAGGCTGACATGATCGAGACTTCATTTGTTTCTTGTAGTTCCTAAGCATTCACAAACATACAACGAGAAACATGAATATAAAATAAATAAAGATGGAATACAAAACACGACTTTCTTCTGCTAAGAGTTAATACCTTGTTAGAATTGCCTAATGAAGCAAGATTCTACCAATGTCAACACCTTCTGGCAAAGCTTCCAAGGTATAGATTGCTTCTTTTGGATCAAAATGAAGTTCCTGAAGCACGAACATTATAACAATCAGAACTAGAACTCATCCAGAACAAGATACCATATATTTCATGGATTACAACTGAGTATTCAAAGATGACCTGCTTAAGAACTGAAGCATCCTTTGAACCAGAGCTGAAAACTTGCATGAGTTTTACTGACAAAGGAGGAGCGCTAGATCCCAACACAGTGCTCACTCTGACCTGTACAATTCCATTTATAATTTTGTTCAGATAATCATCAACAATGACAGAATGGTCACTTCAAAGAAACAATTAATGATGCTGTTTTGGAGGGGGAAAAAATGACTTCAAGCAAATGTTTGCACAAAATATTTTTGAAAGATCATTTTGCAGTTCCTATTGGTTTGGCTTGCTAATGTGTTTATGTACAACAAAAAGCACAAATGTATTATCCAAATTTATAGTGTAATCCATTTCAGCACAGTTCAATTCATGTATGATGTGATCAAGTAGCAGCATGAGCACTTAAAATGGAGCTAATACTTATTCTTTATTCTCTAAAATAAGTAGTCTACACATTTTCTTCAATTTCCAGATTTTCAAATTATATTCAAGATCGCATTTTATCACTGAAATGTTATAATCTAAGGGTTTAATCAACTAGAGCTTCAAAAGATGATAATATATAAAGCAAGATAGTACATACCTTAAGTTTATCTTTACTGGTCAATGAAAGCCGGTAGCTGGAACGGATAAAATAAGAGGAACTGATACCCTGTAACAGTTAATGATTTGTGATTATAGCAAAAGAAAATAAGTGATGTTACAAATGAACTGATCATGCTAGACTAGACTTACCCATTGTTTTCTAGGCAAGATAGAGCGTCAATTTGGTAATACAAGTCCTTGCTGTTTCCAGGAATTCCAATGCCAAGGAAAAACCTTGCCAAACCCAAAATCTTGTCCTCAGGTATCTGCAAAATTTGAGAAAAATTAGAAATAAATTATTAACAGGAAAAGTGGCATGTGGCAAACGAGCATGAGTGTATCACACGTTTAAACTTCCAGAAGTGGCTGCAAAAGCTGTCAGGCCTCGAACAACTGCTGAGGTAGCTGACAGTGGGCCTTGATGTCCACTTGCGCCTGGACCAGTAGTTTTATAACTAAAAATTAATAGTTATAACCAACAGAAAAGGTAAAAGAAATGGCAGAAGGTACCTTGTAGAAGTTATAAGCATTCGTTGGTAGATGAGATGCAACAGAATTTCTATCATGCTCCAAACAAAGGCGTAAGACATGTTCTGGGATTAGCTTCGACTCCAAACTCGAACACATTAAGCCATCATGATCTGTAAATAATAAAACTAATGAGAGTTGTATCTCAACGCAACATAAAACTGAATAAACCCGAAATTAATCACCTTTTATTACTCTTGTACCAAAAGAATAAGAGTCTAAGAAAGAATGCAATCTATGAGAATCAGACACTTAAACATGCCCAGCCTGAGAAAAAATAACAAGTAAAAGGGTCAAAAGGGTCAACTCACAGGTTGAAGGAGATCCGTTGAACCGAAAATTGTATTATAGACATTGACCATTTCATTCAGCATTGATGCCTAAAGAAGATCCCAATCTCTCTAACATTTCATGCTCTTCGTCGACATTGTTCTGAAAATTAAAAGTATGTGCATTAGTACAATAGTCTCATGGTCTCACCATTAGGAGTGACAAAATGAATGGGTCAGCGAGTCTGGTAATGGGTCAAAACAGGCACTTTTCACCAAATATTTATCTGTCATCTATTAAATAAGTATTGTGTCAAGATGTTAATTACGTTCTATTAAATTCACAATATGTTAATAACACTATACATTTTTTGACCAAAATGCAGGAGGTTATGCATTGAAAAGCACTATGTGAATCGAGACCCATTTGACTTCTGTAAGAGATATAAACATTTCCTTACCAAGGGACATGCCTTTTAGCGTAGAAAATGTTACCTTTTCAACTGATGCTTCAACTTCCTCAGAAGCCAACTCCTGCCACTCTGAAAAAGCTTCATTTGAACTTTCAAGGGTTGTTTCTGTATACACGAATCATCTTTCGCTGCAATGCCTCTATGGAATCTTACGAATGAATATACTGCCCCCTGCCATTCAATAAGATTTAGTCATTACAAAAACACAAAGATAATGTGGTATACGATGAAAGTAAAGATTTATGTATTACCAAAACAACATCAATATTTTTCTGCCCAACACTATCCACATACTGATTACGCATACAGCTTGACAGCACCAATGACAACCCTAAATTTCATCTCATATATTGCAATTTGAACAGATTGCAGAATGTCAACATACTCAGAGTATTCGTTTGAACAAATCAATGAATATAACAATTAAAGATCAAGCCTTAACCGAACTATATATTTGCAATGAATAAGTCGGTTTGAACAAATCCCTAAAAAACGATTTAGGGAATAAAGGAACAATGTCAAGAACCGATTTTAGATAGGAATTGGTTAAGTCGGTTCAGAACAAATCCCTTAAAACGATTTAAGGAAAAGAAAACCGATTATGAGTATGAGTGATAATTAAAACAGACCCTAAAGAACGATTTAGGGATAAATAAATAAGCAACGATTCCAAAACCTTATAAAGAATTCTAAGCAGATCCTAAACCTTTGCAACAAAGAAGATAAAGATTGATGGACAGTAACAAGGGATTTAGGATTGGAAGGAACGATTAAGGTTGAGAGGGTTTGGAATACGTTTAAACAAAAAACCCTAACAAGAACGAATCACTAAGACTACCAAAATTTGTGAAATCTAAACACGAATCTGATCAAGAAACGGATTAACCACAAGATTAATCAATGACTATTACAAAATTAGTGCAAGAAAATCAAAAGATTAGCAGGAATTATGAAAAAAAATGATTAAGGATGGTTACCGTTATGGATATTGTGGATGTGCATATATGGCCCAGGTAATATTATATTCACTTTTTTTTTCTTTTGCAGACTTGTTTTCAGAAAAATGAGGTGCATATGTGTTTTTTTAATATTGTTTACTTACATATATTTCTTGCGTTTTTTTGCTTAAAATGGTAATTGCACATATGTTTCTAGTGTATTTCTTTGATCTACGATATTTATGACCAAAAACAAAAACTTATAATCTCTAAAAATTAAATAAAAAACCAACATACATAATTAAATAGTATACACAAAATTCAAACTCAAATAAAATACAATACATGTACAATTATCTTGTTAAATATAAATGTAGACGCCATATAAAAACATGTGTGTACTCTTCACTTTCTCATCAAACCCCTTAGAACATATGTGCACGCTTTCCAAGAATGTATGTGCACGCGTGGCTTTCTCATCAAATTTATTAGAACATATGCGCACGTCTTCCAAAAACATGTATGTTTGTGATGTCTACGTTGTGCACATCTTCCAAAAACATGTGTGCACTCTTTACTTTCTCTTCCAGTTCATCAATCATTTGGACCAATCAGAATTGAGTATTATTAAATCTTTTTAATTAATTCAAAAGAGTAAAATACTCAAACACATTTTCACTTTCTTTTTAAATTTTTTAAATTAAAAACGTTTTTCAATTCACTTTTTTTTTTCTTTTGCAGACTTGTTTTCAGAAAAATGAGGTGCATATGTGTTTTTTTAATATTGTATACTTACATATATTTCTTGCGTTTTTTTGCTTAAAATGGTAATTGCACATATGTTTCTAGTGTATTTCTTTGATCTACGATATTTATGACCAAAAATAAAAACTTATAATCTCTAAAAATTAAATAAAAAACCAACATAAATAATTAAATAGTATACACAAAATTCAAACTCAAATAAAATACAATACATGTACAATTATCTTGTTAAATATAAATGTAGACGCCATATAAAAACATGTGTGTACTCTTCACTTTCTCATCAAACCCCTTAGAACATATGTGCACGCTTTCCAAGAATGTATGTGCACGCGTGGCTTTCTCATCAAATTTATTAGAACATATGCGCACGTCTTCCAAAAACATGTATGTTTGTGATGTCTACGTTGTGCACATCTTCCAAAAACATGTGTGCACTCTTTACTTTCTCGTCCAGTTCATCAAATTTATTAGAACATAGGCGCACATCTTTTAAAAACATGTATGTTTCCTGTGGCCACATAAACTTCAATCAAATGCGTATTTATAAAGCACCAAAAGCACAATACCCATTTTAAAACAAGAAATAAAAATTGAATATTTAATCATATTAATAATAGTTAATGCAATTTTAAACCGTAACAACTAAAAGAATCATAGAGAGATCGCACTAAACATAATTAGTAAAGGTAGCCTGGTACCATGCATGTTACCACATATGAGAAGTAAAATCAACAAATAAATGCATCTTGAAACACAACTCATAACTTGATGTATGAGCGTTTAACGAGGTTATTATATGTACAAAATTACCAATCACAATCGAAAAATTATTAACCTAAGAACTAAATCGCAAATGACAGGAAAAACTACAATCATCAACTTGTAGGTCGAGCAAATATATTAGATATTTACCCAAATATCTATCCAAATGGTTGTAATTTACTCTAATGTTGTTGTTCACCTGCTACAACCTTGACCGTCAAAAGCATCTATAAAGAGTCAAAAAAAAAAAAAAAAAAAAAGTCATCAATTCACATACCAATCTTTATCATCTTTCTTTCTCCGTGTCTAATTAACCACACACTAACCCAAGTTTATTTAATCACACAACAATAGCCTTTTAGGCCCAAATTTAAAAACAAAAATCCCATTAATTCATGTTGTTCCAAAACCACAATAACAACAATTAAAAAATGAGACCTGGTAATGAAGATTCGGCCTTTATGAGTATTATCAAATCAATACAAACCTTAAATCGAATCAAGCAACAGTTCTTCTTCCTTGTATACAAATGCTTCGACCACCACAATCGGACAAACGCAACCACATATCGGATCAGCCCGCCATAATACCGATGGAGATGGTAGTCCTTTAGGGCGGTCGTCTTGATGGTTCTTAGGATGGAGGCTAGGGTTTTGAGGGAGAGAAAAGTATGTGAGAGAGAAGGAGATAAAAAAGATACTACGTAACTGATTAGTAAAACAGTTTCCAAATGATATGGAGGAATTTAAAAAAAAAATATTTAATTAGTAAATACCATTCATACCCTTTCAGCCTTTTGTTAATTTGAAAAAAATAAGATGATTTAAATAAATGGAAATTAATTTACTAAATTCTGATTGGTCAAGATTGGTACTGTAATGTACTGTATATAAGAATGGTACTGCATAGAATACATCACATATTATATTATATATAGCTCATAGCTCATGTATCTTGACATTAGTGATTAATTGAAGAATCTTTTTTTTACTCAATTCTTGTTTTATAACACGTTATCAGCACGCTCTAAAGATGATTTTTAATTTTCTCAACTTCTAAAAGGTAAATATCGAATCTAGGTTTCTCTGTAATCTATTTAATTGTTCATTCGAAGTTATCTGATACTAATTATGTTTTTTTGGGTAAAAGGGTTAATACACCCTGGTAAAATATATTATCCAAAAAAACGTTGAAGTACAAAGGACGAGGGTGACTCCCTCGCCTCAGTCCCTTAGGACACTTACAGACTCGAATATAAGAATGACACAACATTCCTATAACTTACAATAAAGTGAACCTACCAATAATGACAAAGTACATAAAAATGATAATACTACTCAAGAGAAACTTAAGCCTTCCATATCACTATTGTGGTCCACTTTAACTTCCATGAAGAATCCAAGCATGAACATCCCAAGCATTCTTCAACATGTAGAAACGAATCCAGCAGCAATAAGCATAAACCCATCCGCTGAATCATGTAGAAACAATCATAGGGCTGAAATAACCCTAACCTCCAACACAAACATGATAACATGAACAAGCTGCCCTAAACATGTAATAAAGAACCCATTCCAACAGCACCAATTCATGTCACCAACAAACAAAACACCACTAGTGGTTATAACACACCCTAACTTCCATAGATCATATTACGTACCACAAGATATAATTAACCCCTTAAATTCTGGTAGGAATATGAATAAACATACGGTCACCAGCCAGTGAGAGTATGAACGATAGGTTTTTGAACAAGTGTACCTTCGAACTTAACTTCCATAATCTAGCAACTACTCCTTGAAACAGTAATCAAGCTAACGATCCCCAGTAGCACTCAACATAACCAACAGTAGGGTATGAAGAACCCTAACATTCATATCCACATCAATACGGATCACCATAAACAAGAACATGAAACTGAAGCAGCATGATCCAATGATGTAATGATAACATCCAGCAATAACGATCAACAACAACTCAATAAAAGGTTCAGCAGCAGCAATATCATGCATATGCATTAACAAAGGGTTTATGGAACCCTTACATACAGAAAATTACGATTCAAGAAAACCCTAATTCTCATCGACAAAACACCAACACTCTCTTAACCCACTTACACGAATACCCATAAGATCACCACGATCACACACCAGAAGATAACCCACGATCATCAGATCGACTTACATGAATGAATGGATTGGAGAATCCAACTTGCATAACCCAAAATATATACATGAACGAACAATAAAACCCCAATATAGGTGATCGACCCAAAAAAGAGAAAACCTTAGCATATAATCAATCATACCCACACAATACTACAGATCGTACCAAAATAAATAGAAAGAATTAAATAGGTACTGATCCCTAACCGACTTATTAAAGATAAAACAATAATAACCTTCGTCAAACGATATATGAAATTTGATTTTTTAGTACGTGGGGCATTTTATTGTTTCTATTAGATCATTAATTTATTGTTCTTCAACACAATTTTTCATCACCATCAATAAAATATATATACATATATTTTTGTACTCAGCTCAGTATATGTACTTGATTATTTGGGTTACTTAAATATGATAATTATTATTACTGGTTAATTAGGCCTTGATTATATGCAGTAGTTATCATGTAGCCTATACAAGTGATTATGATATATTTTGCATGAGAATAATAACAACTTTTAATCATATGCCGTCTGTCAACTATCATAGTGGATTTGTGTGCTAAAAGATGTGTGTTAATTTACTTGTAATTGTTTGTTTACCCGGTTTAACTTGTAAGACACCAATATTTAATGTTGTAAACTTGTATTATTATTTCGGTTAATTAAGGTTTATGTGACACGTTTGATGATTATTTGTCATCTTATATATTCTTGAATGTACTTATAAAATTTGCATCGCATGCTATTAATATGGTCACAACTCATCTTCCTGTTTGAATCAGTTTTAAAATAAAATATATTGATCAAGCAAAGTAAGAAGAAAATATAAAAAATGTGGTTATCATCTTAACATGCCCCTATCTTTCTTTCACGCTCGATTACGTTTTCTCTTCCTGTACAAGAAATTAGCATATTTTTCAGGTTTTTGCTTTCACTCATTTGTAAATAAATTAGATGTGTAATGTATTGGATACCAAAAGTTAAAGCTTGACAATTTATTACATAACTATGTAAATATTGAAATCACAAGGTGAAAATGATATATATCAGTTTGTTCTACTCCGTATATATATATATATATATATATATATATATATATATATATATATATATATATATATATATATATATATATATATATATATATATATATATATATATATATATATATATATATATATATATATATATAGTATATACATTTTTTAAAGTTGTGTTGCATGTCAGACACTTCAGATACTCAAGTCAACCGACCACATACTCACCTCCAAGAAAAATACGGAGTAGTTCATTAAGATACATCAGTTTAGTTATTGTGTTACTAATAATGTTTTTCTCTTAACGGAATTGTGGTTGTACCCACTTCTAGATTTGGCCATCACTTGGAAACATAGTTTATGTAAACTCATAATATGATAGTGTACTGACATTGTATGTTGAATAACTGGACTTGTTAACTTATGTTTTGCCTTTTACATGACACATTAGTTTGAATGAAATTAGTCTTACGTCAAGAATAAATATTAAATGTACAAATAAGATGCCTTTATTGAATCTAGTTGTGCAATAATATAGTTCCCCATCATGACCAAGTTTAAATAACTAGATGAAAAGAAAGAACGATAAAGGCTATACTATTTAGTGGGATGAGTCATGTGCGTTATTATGTTGATATTCCAGGCTATAATATTTGACACTAATCAAGTATCGATTTTAATGAAGTAATAGATAAACATATGGCTACCTACGTATGCCTATGATGGTTCATGACTGTTTATATGTCTAAGATTGATTTGCATACTTGTGATACAATTGAGCTATTAACTATGTTATCATTGTAAACATGAGCATTATCTTGCCTGATTATGAATATAGAAGAAAATATAAGCCGAAATTATTGTGAAGTTTGCAACATTGTGTTACGATTGCAAAAGAATAATTGAGCTATTAAGTATAAGAAAAATATATTTTAGTTGATTCAAACTGTGCCATAAAGTATATTCTTATTTATCAGTGATTTTGTTTGCTTTTAAGACATTTGATTAATTGAGTAATGGCATGTACATGTTTTACAAATTATGCAACTTCATTAATAAATGGAGATGTTTTATTATATGATAATGTTGTAAGTTAATGTGCAATTATTCTCTTAAACTCTCTTATAGTTAACGAGAACAATAAGTGTTTTATTGTGACTATAAAGAAATAATCAAAATAAGATAACCTCACACCACAACGCACAATAATGGGATGTTGAAATGGATAATTCATTCAGGGGGTGAGAATGAGAAGCAAGGGATATGGAATGAATTATGATATAAATGTTGATCCTCACAGTAATGGATATGAACTTTAAGTTAAAGGGACAATTTATATTTCAGATCTAGTAATTGCCAGTTTGACCTAAAGAAGTGACTAGATCATATAAATGCTGCTAATGCTCTAATTAAAATTTGCGTCCCAAAAGTACAACCAATGAATGGTAGTAAGTCTATGGCACGGCTGCAGCGTGATAGACAAATCGATTCCAAATAAAAGTCCTCGAATGATTAGATAAAATGGAGCAAGAAAATGAAGATGGTCAAATTGAGGTAATAAGACCCCATAATAGTCAAGAGACACTAGACATGAAGGTTATTGAGAAACCCCGGTATGACAACCCGCTATTTTACAGGTCAATACTATTTTCTAAACTTGAATTCAAATTCTTGACATTTAATTTAAAACAATTTACATGAGCTCTTTTACTTGAATCAACACATTGGTGAATACATTCTAAGTACACTAGGACTTAGGCTATTTCTAGTCCACAATGCTCCAGTACCTTTCTCCTACTCCAGTTCACAATTTTATACTATAAAACAAATTTCTACTCTTTAAATACTTACGATTTTAAATTCAACAAACGTTAATTTTTATTCAAGAATTTAATGCCCGACATACCCGATTTTCTCAAAAATTATTTTCAAGGTATTTTTATACTTCTAAAATTATTACAAAAGTTCCAAAAATATTTCTTGACGTCCAAGGTAAATTCTTTATAACTTGTGTTTAATTACATATATTTTTCGTTAACTACTAAACCAATACCCAATACTTATTTTTACTACCCAATACATTCAAAATATACACTTTTATATATACTACACCATATTATGCTTCCAAAATCTTACACAAGATTCATCCCATTCCCCATTTAGGTGTTTTCAAGATACATTATATGACATGACATAACTTGTACACAAAATTTCCAAGCAAGAGACATAATCCATTAATGAGTTAAGCCAAGCCATACCATGTCCCCCCCCTAATCCCCCTAAAATCCGGCCACCCTAAGGTGTGTCCCAAGATATTTTTTTTGACCCAAAAGACTTCCTATCCTATATATATATCTATACCTACTTATTTACATACAAAGAAAGAAAAATCAACACCACCTCCCAAATCCTTGAACCATTCGACACAACCAAGAAAGGAGAAAGGGAAAAGAAAGCTAGTTGGGCAAGAATCAAGTATACTAAGGGTAGATCACAAGGGCTAGAGTACTAATATTGGGGTTACACAAGTGTTTCATAAGTCTCATCTCACTAATCAACCTTGTAAGTAAACTTACTAATACTTCATGATTTTCATGATTTTTCATGCTTGTTAAGTATCTACACTTGTTTATCACTTGGTACATGTTGATAAATTTTAAAGCTACCATGATCTATTAGCAAAAGTTATGTAAAAAAAATAAACTTTTATAACATGGACATTTTATATAAACATATATGTTAATAAATGTGTAGATCTAAATATTTTTGAAGAATATATACATGGACTTTGAATATTGCTAGGTTTATATGTAGATCACTATACTTTAGTTGGGAAAATAATGGGTGAACTAGGACTAGATATGTAGTGGTGGTTAAGTAGAATAGATGACTAGATGGTTTATAAAAAAATAGTTTGACTAGTGTAAAGACAAATCTGCCTTGTTTGGTTCAAAACAGAAAATTTAGTAACTCCCATACCATATTAGACTAGAAATATAGAAAATAGACTTAATAATGAAAACATAGCCGCTTGAACGGGTTAAAACGGGCTTATAACGAAAAAGATATGCTATTTTCATGATTTACGACGAGAAATATATTTTCTGAAATTATTAAAGCTGTCCAGAAATTTTCGAGCTATAAAAACTGAATTTAGATGATGTTTAGGCTAGCCGAGACCTTGAGAAGCCTAGAGTACACTTGAATACCTTCGCGGGGATATATAAAACTTGAAAAACGGAGCTAAGACGAGAAAGTTATGGCCTAATGAAGTTACGGCAACTTAAAACTATTTTGACAGCTTTTAATTCACTACTAAAAGCTGATGGAAATTGTAAACAGTAGTTTTTGACACTTTAGGGTGTATTTTGGTTAAAATGCCGTACATAAAAATGGTAGAACATTACGTATACTTATTAGGTGCGTTGGGGATCTTCCAAAGTACTTATTGACTAGACAAATAATGTTTAGTCCCGAGATTTACAAGTTACATTTTCTAAAAAGAATAAATTTCCAAATAAAAGATCGCATGAACTTAACTATATTTTTTGACGATAAATATTACAACAACATGTACGAGTGATAATGTAGTGTATGACTTGCATGCTTGACCTTGTTTTCGAACCTAAGACATATGTATTATTTAGGTTGCGATTAGAGATACCGGACTTTACTTTCCATCTACTAATTAGACCATCGGGAATTTGCCTTTGCTAAGGTGAGTCATAGCCCCATTTGTACACTTTTATTACATGATTTCAAATACTTGGGGTGGAAATACATTGCTTTATTTCTATTGCGGACATAAGTACAAAACTGTTACATTGCNAGCACCAAATCTTGTAATCGTAACACGAAAGAGGGTTTTTGAATAAGTTTCCCACAAACTTAACTTGCACTCTCCCTATAACCCACGTTCAGAACACCAACATCATGATAAGAACAACCAAATAACCAACAAACCCTAATCGGGTTACCAGCAGATCCAACAAACCCTAAAGGGTTTACCTTACCAGCACTCGCAGCACCAAAAATCGATTGAATGTAAAACCCTAAAGGTTTATTGTCGTTCATACTAGATCCCATAACACAAGCCCCAAATAATAATCAATAAGCACCAAGGAGCGATTAGAACAATAGATCGATCTATATATGATAAATCAGAACCGACTTATATACCCAGATCGAAGAAAACCTTTAATGACGCAAGTAACTAATGAATGAGTGAAGTCTCGTATGATGAGACATGTGATTGGGACTTAAAGTCCAAATACATAAATATGTAAAACTTATTGGATATACAAATGTCGTTGTGAGATAGCGAAATTAAATTGAGCATAAGGAGCAAGTGATGGCACACATATATTTTCACAAAGATTATGAAATGATAATGACGATACATGTTCATGTGGTGGATCCAATAATGTGTTTTAAAATTGTATAAGTCTGGCAATTTACAAAGTAATTGATGTGCGTCTACAAGAGATATGAAGAGAGCTCATGCAATGTTGAGATTTTATTATAAGATATAAAATGCAAGAAGCATGCTAGTTATTTTGATTGCTTAGAGCATATAAGAAAAGTTCTCGAGAATATTATTTGATTATACTTAATCAATCATATTGTTGGGCTTATATGTTATAATCGCCTTAGCATATACTCACTAAAATTGTGTCACAATATGACTATGTTTGCCCATGTTACTTTATAAAAATATCTGGTTTTCAATATGATATAAGGGTTCATGTAGTTTGATATTTTGAATATTGATGGAACTCTGACGAAGCTTCAAAGCTGATTGAATGCTTAGAAATTGAACATTAAAATAAAAGATAGTTTGTTATCTTAAGGATGAAATCCTTGTACATCATGGAAGCTAGAGAAAGATATGTAGTATCCTTATATAGATAAACGAGACTCATGTTTATAAGGTCACATGATGTGTAAAAGACCCCCTTGATTTATAAAGATGATGATCAGAATATCGATTTAAAGTGTCATACTAAAATGTGTATGAAATATTTATGATTCTCGCTAATAGTCAGACATGATATAATATATCATTTGAATTAATTGTGTTTGCAATGAATAACTTGTGAAGTACAAGGATGTACTTTGGGTAAAAGGGATTCACCCTGGCAAAATATATTAATCACAAAAAAATGTTTAAGTACAATGGAATGTGGCTGACATGCACATTAACCTCAAGCAACGCTTGAACAACCACAACAAACTAACACTCTTGTGCTAATGACAGGCCAAAAGCACAACAAACCTAGTTAAATATCAAGAACTAACTAGGAATAAAACCAAGAGGAATCATGAATCCTGTGAACGTCACACTTCCAACCAGCAACA
>LBNU01036128.1:33229-44231 GCA_014162995.1 Artemisia annua | reverse complement strand
TATATAATATGTTTATATTATTTAATAAACTTTGTAATAATTAATTAAATGCCCCTTTGATCATAAAATGTATTAAGCACTTGTTTATTCATACCTTAAGTGATTTAGTTGGATAAAATGATATAAACTAACTTAATACTTGTTTACGTAATAATCTTGCGTTTAATGTTTTTACATTTTGTGATCGTCAAAACATAGAGATATCGAAAAATATAAATAACGTTTTTATGCATTATTTATGTCAACACTCAGTATTTACATAATATTGATAGATAGATAGTCCAAGCTTTAAAATGAACATGCTTTGTCTATTGGGTGTTAAGCTGTAATATGGAACCCATTTATTTATTGGAAACTTGCGCCACTTGTGATTAATTTGAAAACCCTTCTTAGGTAATTGGTTTAGAACACAAACTCCTTCCTTAAGCTGAAAAGCCATGTCAACCAGACTGCATAAACTCTAACTTTCACTTTCATTGGGTTTGAAAATATTATGTCAACTAATATTTGTGTACAAACATGTTTTAACTTGGTTTAATACATAATTTTATTTTGGTTTAAATAAGCAAATCCAAAACACTTACTAAATAATATTGGGTATTAAACTACATTTTAATGCTGAATGTGCTAAACTAATATAGATAGATAGTCCAAGCTTGAGAATTTAGTAAATTCGAATTTGCGTCACCTATGGGGAAATTAGTCGAGACACATTTGGAATGGTAAATCTATGTTCAGTAAGTGTTCTGGATTTGCTTATTTAAACCAACTGATATATGTAGTGCTTTTCTTCCATGGAATTATCACATGTCTCTAAAAGGTTTCTTTTTTTGTTTATTGTATAGATTTTTTGATAAGCAAATGATGCAAGAGGATCGTTACATTGATGAAGAAACACTTGATAAAAAAGAAAAGTCATATAAAATTTTCCTATGATCTCTACATAATCGTACATTCTTACATGTGATCTATAGAAAAAGATGCATTGAGGGTGCCACTCAACTGAGCATAACGAACTACAAGGGCAATTGGTATGAATCCTCATCAGGTTGATAATATCAAGCAAATTTTGCCTTTTGTCTTTTGAAAGATACGTTGGTTATTTAGTAGGAATGAAACATATTATAGATTTACCACATTTCTTAATCGATCATTGAACTTAATTTCGCGATGTATTAAAGTATATAATCATGATTGTTTGTGGTGATGTTTTTATCTACCAGTTGGAGAAGACGATACATGACATTTATTTTCTTAATAGTTACAAACTAAAATGTTTATTGTATCATTGGCATACGTAACTCCTTAATGAATAGTTCCTCTCAAGATACCCGTTCATCCAAAATTTCGGTATAAAGTATGAATTTTATATGATTTTGTATTAGTTGAAATTCAATTTTTTATTGTCACCCGCGAAACCCGCGGGTCTATAGTCTAGTAATACTATAAATAAAAAGAAATAATGGGAGGGCAAAAATTGTGTGGTGGAGATTTAAGATAATGAATGATAAGAACAAAGGAGGCTAGTGAGCTCGGATTCAATCTATGATTCAAAAATGTAAGGCCAGGGAACCAATTTGATACCAAACAAGTTATTTGATGCTTCTTTCATTTCAAAATAAAATGGGCTTTCCTCTCACTTTACTTAATATCTCCCTTTTTACAAATATATATATTTATATTTTAATATTCAAACAAAACTATAAAATAATTAATATTATATCATTTACATAATTTCTTTCCCTACTTTTTTCTAAAATCTTATACCAACTCCTAATCCTAATCCAAACCCAAATCCATTAACAAAACAAACGGACCCCAATAACTATCTTGTAGTGGAAGTTATGGAGAACAGTAAGTTTATATTATTTATTATTTATTTTGCTAAAAAAAATATCTTTACTTATTATTTTTACATACGAAAGCTCACATGAAACATCGTTTCATGTGACCTTTAATATATAAGCAAAAAAATACTAAATTTATTTAAAAACCACATGCCAAAGACGTACAAGTCTATGAAAGTTTGAATTATATATAGAGTTTATATTAAGTACAAAACTTTTCTCACATACAAAGGGACTCATCCCCACCATCCATCTAAAAAAGAAATCAATAGTTGAGATTAAAAGCATTTTAATATTTCACCCATTTTTTATAATTTAAATATCTTTTAAACCGTTAATCGTTAAGCGAAAATAATTACACCATCTCGACGAGCATTTAATTATCTTTCTATAGACGGGCACTTTGATATACTTTCGACAAAAAAAAATTCGTTTTTTTCACGTTTTTTTTCGTGGCCGAAAATATCACATGTGATATATCACATGTGATATGTAATATCACATGTGATATTACATATCACATGTGATATTAGTGTAATATCACATGTGATATGTAATATCACATGTGATATGTGTCGTTCAAAAAAAATAAATAAAAATATCACATGTGATATTTTCGGCCACGAAAAAAAACGTGAAAAAAAAGAAAAAACTTTTTTTGTCGAAAATATATCAAAGTGCATATCTATAGAAAGATAATTAAATGCTCGTTTTAATGGTATATTTTTTTTTCGCTTAACGATTAACGGTTTGAAAGATATTAATATTTGAAAAATAAGGATGAAAGTGGGGTTTTTAAATTGTTGGGATTAATCTCATCCATTAGATCAAATAAAGATGGAGGAAAGATGGAGGGTGGAAATTAGTCCCTTTATATGTAAGAAAAGTTTTGTCCTCAAATAATCTTAAATCATAGTTTATATATATTTATATATAAGATATAAGATCATCTGAGGACCAAACTTTTTTTACATACTAAGGGACTAATCTCCACCCTCCATCTTCCCTCCATCTTTATTTGATCTAATGGATGAGATTAATCCCAACAATTTAAAAAATCCACTTTCATCCTTTTTTTTCAAATATTAATATCTTTCAAATCGTTAATCGTTAAGCGAAAAAAAAATATACCGTTACGACGAGCATTTAATTATCTTTCTATAGATAGGCACTTTGATATATTTTTGACAATTTTTTTTTTCACGTTTTTTTTCGTGGCCGAAAAATCACATATGATATATCATATATGATATTACATATTATATATGATATGTAATATCATATATGATACTAGCTTATAGACCCGTGGAATCCACGGGATTTTAGAGGGTTTTTGATTAAAAAATGTAAGTACGTGAATAAAATAAGAAAGAGCAACTAACGTAAACGGTATGAAATTTTCTTGTAATGGAATAATAAGCTATAAGTGACTGATAGTATAAAATACAATGCTTGTAACTACCTGTATAATAAACGTTCATTGCCTCGTGATCTCCAATATGTTTGCCTCCAGAAGCAAATGTATGTAGTGACCATTCTAACAATTCAAAAAAAGGTCCATTACTTGAACACCTAATACGTTTAAAAAATATGTAAGTAAAAGAAGTTGGGGATTTATAATAAGTGTAAATAAGAAAAATGCCTCAAAACATGTAATTTGTATACTGTACATACCTATTGATCGTTTGATCATAAACGTTGAAGAACTTCTTTATATGCCACATTTATAGTAGTTTTTTATAGGTTACCATCCGTATCTGAAACAACAACCTTCAAACCTTTTTTGCTTTTGACACGTGAAAGAGCCACATATAGTTGTCCATGTGTGAAAACAGGACGTGGCAGATACAATCCTACTTTTGAAAGCGATTGCCATTGGCTCTTATTTATTGTCATGGTGAATGACACCGAAATGGGATATTGTTTCCTCACGATCTTTAGAGGTAAACGTTTATCAGATGGAGTAATTCTCAATCTTGGTGGCATAAAACATGTCCCTCTTGAACGTTGATAATAGACCTTAGAAACCTCTTTATAGACTACGTTTGTAGTAGTTTTTGATAGATTACCAACCACATCAGACACAACAACCTTCAGAAACAACAACCTTAAAACATTTTTTTGCTTTTGACACGTAAAAGAGCCATGTATAGTTGTCCATATGTGAAAACAGGACGTGGCGAATACAAAACAACATTTGAAAGTGATTGTCTTTGGCTCTTGTTTATTCTCATGGCAAAAAATTCTAACACACGATATTGTTTTCTCACGATCTTTAGTGGTAAACAAAAAATTGTTTGCACATTAGATCAAGCATCCAATAGAGTAAAAATCATAAATTCATACAACTCTGAAAAATCCCCTTACTTGATAGTTGACACCATCTTAAATCTTAAAGGTTAATAGTCGTAATCAGTCGTTGACAAAAGATATAATGAAGCACTAATACATTTAATAATGTAGTTTAATAGATCTAGTTAAAAGGTTTTTAATCTTCACAAAAATACGCATATTCACCTTCACTGCTTCACATGAAGACCCTGGAAAAGGCAACATATAATTGTCCTTGTATGAAATTAGACTTGACAGATACAAACCAACCTTTAAAAGTGATTGGCCATGGCTCATGTTCATTGTCATAGAAAATAAAAAGAACACGTGATATTGTTTACTTATGATCTTTAGCGGTAAAAGTTTATCAAATTGAGTAATTTTCAACCACGGCATGATCATCTTCTTTCCAAAGTGTGTTTTGTCTATTATGTTTGCCTCAATCGAAGTTTTTACTATTCTAACAAATTGAACTTGTTCCATTACATAATTCATTCGACTCATCAATATTTCTCAACAAAGGTTTCTAAAGAAATTATGCATTAAGAAGTTATGTGTGTGATACTATATAAACAATTTGGTTTATAACTCTTAAAATGATAAGTGTGCATGTATCTTCTTTTCCAACTTCGATAGTTTTGAATAGCAAAGGTATGCAGTCAACATCAAACACTTGAGTAGCCAATGTTCATCCCGTGAACACCTAAAAATTGAAAAGAAAAATTGTTGATAATATCTGTAAAGTTAAAGAATGATTTAAAAAAAAATCGTTATTGTAGTTATACATACCTTTTGAACATTGATCAAAAAAATTTAAGTACTTCGTAGACGACGTGTAGTGCATTTAGAGATATTATCATCTACATTATTAATTGGAAACCTTCTAACTTATTTTGCATTTGAATATGAAACGGCAATGTATAGTTACGTGTGAAAACTGGACATGACAAATACAAACCAATCTTTAATTTGAGCTTAAATTAAATTGCATATGATTACATAGTATATTATAAGAAAAAGTCAATCTACCTTAAGTTATTGTGTTAAAAAGTAAAAGAAGTTTTAAAACAGCAAATTGTAAACTTGCAAGGGCGATCTTTTGTTGTTGAGTTGAAAAACATAGTAGTAAATTTTTTTAAAGTATTTGGATAAAAACAAAGTAGACGTAGTTGAATCAGCAACTCAAGTAAATTCATGTAACAAAACATTTGTAGTGAAACCTTTAAAAGAACTACAATGCTAAATAGACACGTAACAATGGTTCTTTTGGTAACTCATGTAGTTGCAGCTGAATCAACATCATCATGGTTGAAATCTAACACAGTTTCAAAGTCTAATATCGTAGCCAATTATTTTTCCCATACTTCAAAGATTTAATGAATTTGACCCGTTAAAGATAAAANCGGCATGATCACCTTCTTTCCAAAGTGTGTTTTGTCTATTATGTTTGCCTCAATCGAAGTTTTTACTATTCTAACAAATTGAACTTGTTCCATTACATAATTCATTCGACTCATCAATATTTCTCAACAAAGGTTTCTAAAGAAATTATGCATTAAGAAGTTATGTGTGTGATACTATAAACAATTTGGTTTATAACTCTTAAAATGATAAGTGTGCATGTATCTTCTTCTCCAACTTCGATAGTTTTGAAGAGCAAAGGTATGCAGTCAACGTCAAACATTTGAGTAGCCAATGTTCATCCCGTGAACACCTAAAAATTGAAAAGAAAAATTGTTGATAATATCTGTAAAGTTAAAAAATGATTTAAAAAAAATCGTTATTGTAGTTGTACATACCTTTTGAACATTGATCAAAAAAATTTAAGTACTTCGTAGACGACGTGTAGTGCATTTCGAGATATTATCATCTACATTATTAATTGGAAACCTTCTAACTTATTTTGCATTTGAATATGAAACGGCAATGTATAGTTACGTGTGAAAACTGGACATGACAAATACAAGCCAATCTTTAATTTGAGCTTAAATTAAATTGCATATGATTACATAGTATATTATAAGAAAAAGTCAATCTACCTCAAGTTATTGTGTTAAAAAGTAAAAGAAGTTTTAAAACAGCAAATTGTAAACTTGCAAGAGCGATCTTTTGTTGTTGAGTTGAAAAACATAGTAGTAAATTTTTTTAAAGTATTTGGATAAAAACAAAGTAGACGTAGTTGAATCAGCAACTCAAGTAAATTCATGTAACAAAACATTTGTAGCGAAACCTTTAAAAGAACTACAATGCTAAATAGACACGTAAAAATAGTTCTTTTGGTAACTCATGTAGTTGCAGCTGAATCAACATCATCATGGTTGAAATCTAACACAGTTTCAAAGTCTAATATCGTAGCCAATTATTTTTCCCATACTTCAAAGATTTAATGAATTTGACCCGTTAAAGATAAAATACAAACCAAATCCACCTGTTCATAATAATCAATAGGAAAGAGCAAAATATGATTAAAAACCCCGTTGAAGTCCTATTACAGTCAAGATTTGTAATGTCAGATAAATACTTTTAGATGATATCGCACCTATCTAAGTTAAATATGTTAAATACTTACAAATGATATGTTAAATATCGCACTAAAGTAAATACTTACAGACGAAGTCAAATGATTGGTGCTAGTGTCCCACCTTCATCAACTCCAGAATCATTAACTAAATATCATTTCTGATTGTAAAATTCTACACTTCAGTAACGCCGAAGAAAGTAGTATATAATGGAGAAAACATGCAAATTTAAACCTGGGATACTGGATACTGATAATCATATCAGGTAGTAGCTGGATAGTGACCACCTTGCTCTGCAGCTGCCTTATTGACATCGTTTTTCACAGATGAAACAACATCACCTGAAAACGATGTCATACCAGAACTTAGAGAGGCGACATGTACAAAATGATTGCCATAAATTTGTAACCCGTCATGAGAATTATCAACTTGTAATCCTACAGTACTAATTGACAGGAGTGTTTGACATTGCGATTGAGAGTGGGGTTATTATTGCGTGTCATAACAAATAATCAAACTTTAATTATTCTATGTTACATAAACACCTTTAAAACGCAAACTTAATAAAGAGGTACCTTGGTGAGGCTCTAGTAACATTTGGACCTATTAACTAAACCATACATCTTGGCACAACCTACGAAATTCATTGCCGTCGTCACAGTTTCAGTGCCTCACACATTGGTTTTACTAAGTAAATACATATGAAAATATACATCGAGTATTAGTAACTGTCTAAAAATGGAATCAGAATGAAAGCGTATTTGATTTATTTTATATTGGATGTGCTGTGTGTAATTCAACTTGAATGAGAGCACATAATCAGATTTAGTGAATATTGGTGGATGTCTATGTTCTTTCTCTGCATCAATGAAAATAGGATTTTAGGATTTTGGGAAAGCCACTTCCTTCTCATAACCTATAACCTGATACGACAATGCCAAACAGCCCCTATATTCCTATAAGAAATAACTTCGGATAATGATAAGCTTAATGGAGAAAAAATCATACCGGGTAGTAAAGAATATCAGAAGCCATCAATTTATTTTGCTCCGCATCGTCACCATCCCCATCCACATTCTTCTTATTCGACTTAGGCCTCGTTGCAACACCCGTATCACCGTTATTCCCCGCCGGTTCACCTCATCGTCTGTTTGAACACATATGTCTATTAGAGATACTCCCCACAAATCATGCAACCAAATCAATTAGACTTAAGAAACAAATCATGCAACCAAAAGTGACCACGCACCCATTGTATCATCAATTATACTTAAGATTATAATAGAAGAGCATAATCTCTTTAGAAATCTCTGTGATACATAGAACCTTCATTACATATTCTATTGCATTAGTTAAGTTATTGGAGTCTTCATAGATAGAAATTGTGGAGCATAATTTTTTTCATATACTATTGCAAGGACCGAGAAATAGTTTATCTAAAAAGGCAACAAATAGATATATGTCAAAAACCTTTTAGTTACAGCAAATAAAACTTAATGGTGCATCTTTCTTCAAATCCACATCGGATGGGGTTATAGGCTTCCTCATTTGTTTAAAACCATTTACTGATGGAGGACAAAAATAAAATTGTCCTACCACAACTGCACTTTTCCCCCATTTGATTGTCCATATGAGATAACCTCAAACTTTTTATAATTCAGTGGTATTTTTAACTAAAGTTTAAGATGACATGTGAAAAGATATGTCTAACACCAAAAGAGAAAAATAAAAGGTGGAAAATTTATATTCAAACTAAATAAGTAACCAAGGGTATCAAAAGTATTTGCAAATCATTAAAGTAGTTATATATAAACCAGACCCATGTTTTAAAAAAGAATGGTGTTGCCTAGAAAAGCATAAATTAATAAGCACAACTCAAAGAATCGAAGAACAAATACCATCTGACACTCCAACTTCTTAATATTCAATCTTCATCATCATTTTATCCAAATTTTGTAAAAATAAAGACATGATGGAAATTAGAATTTTGAAATGACTAATAAATTGTGTATGAACCTCATACCTTATTTGGGAATTAGTTAGAGGATAAGAATAGTCCTTTCCCATATCGTCACACAAACCACATTAAGAACCATAAAGAATGGATGTAAGTGATTCCATAAAAACAAATAGTTTGGGCTCAAATTAGTTCTCCATTTTTAGTTAAGATGTAAGTGATATTATACCACGGTTGATGCGTTTCACATGCCTTATTTTCGTGATGACATCTCAACAAACTGTAGGTTTTTATTCAACCACTATTAGACAATTAGGAAGCAATTTTTTTTAGAAACAAACCTGCTTCTTTGACAGAGGATATGTTGCATCCTTCACAAGAACCGTCAAGGGTATAAGTTATCAGCTTTCCATGAACCATTTTCCTAATACATTGTAAACAATAGGATTTACTTATCATTATAAACATCAAACATTTAAAAACAACAAACTAAAGTGGACGACTCCAATTCATATTTGATTCATACATACATTTCATCAAACACTTTGTGGGCATACAAAACACACATAAATGAACATATAGCTTTTGTGCATTAAACACCAACAAACAAAACAACTAACATCTCATTCAAATTGTAAGGAATTTACCTTCATCGACAACAATGTCGGATCTTTGTAATCTTCCCGCTTTCTCTTTCAAACTTCTACATCACAAATTCGTACTTAAATACAAAAGAAATAATAAATACATATTTGCACAAAATTAAGAGATAATTACCGATTTGAAGGTTTGGCCGTTGGTGTGCGTCCAGTGGTCAAAATCAAATGAACAAACCTATAGCCAACTCAATAAAAGAAAAACCCAAATCAAACACTTCATAAAATAGGCTCAATAATAATGAATTTGAAAGTAGTAAATTTACCTCAAGCATCTTCTCCAGTTGTTAGGGTTGATGTTAGTGCTTGAATCAAATATATACAGACCAATTCGTAGGTTAATTTTTCATGTTTTTTTGAATGCATTGATATAATTGTTGAATTGAAACTGAATATTCATTCGTAGGAGCGTATAGAGGATGATTGTTGTATTTTTGAATGCATTGATATTAATTAAGGTATTGATTAATTGTAATGAATTTGGCAAGGTGTAACTGATTTTGGAGTAATGAATGAATTGGTCAAATCGTTGTGGTTTAAGAATGAGTAATAAATTGAATTGATTTGTTTGGTTGAATATAGATGGATGACATAAATGAGTTACCAAATAGGAATGACGAAAATGAGGTGCTTTGTAGGTGTTGTACATTGTTGGTGCATTTATGATTTATGGACCAATAGCATCAAAGACACATCAGCGCATTAATTATTTATCGTGCTTAATGGGCTTGTAAATTATTCTGTTTTATTATATAAAATAGATTGCTCATCATGCCAAATTTAGATAACTTTGACCTCTTAAATCAAAAGGTAAGTTTAAACAAACATATTAAGATCTTATTACTTGTTGCATTAACTAGAGGTAATGGTTATCAAACTTACTATTATACTTTTACGTCAATGTAACATCACTATTCAGTATACCATCAAACTTGCCATTAAAAATGTGTAGTGGCTACCATCAAACCGAATATATAAAATACCACACTTTATACAAACATACCGCATAAACACACACAAACAAACAAAAAAAGATGGCAAACAATTCGGTGGTTTGCACTACCAAACCAGTGCACATAGGTAGGGTTTGACGCGTGGTTGGAAATGTTGTGTAATGAGGTTGGCATGTGATAATGGTCGCTGCTGGTGGTGCACCACCATCCATTACGTTCGACCAAAGGTTGCACGATACAAGTGAATATTCAAGAGGAATTGGGGGTGTGGGTTGTGTTACTATGAGGCAGACACAATGGATTATGATACATCCATTTTTTGTTCTTTTAGGTAATATTTGACTTTAGCATTTGTTGTTGACTCTTGGTTTATCTTTTCTTCTTACTATACTTGTGATTGTACTTTTTCGTTATTTAAGTTGGGTCGAATTTTGTTGTCGTTTATATGGGAGAAAAAATCATAGATAAGGTAAAATAATACTCCCTCCGTCCCAAAATTATTGTCCTCATTTGACTTTTTAAAGTCTTAATTTCTCAACTTTGATCTTTAATCTTTTTGTATGTGTTATATAATACTTGATTAAAATTATACAAATGAAAAAACATTTAAAAACCAATCAATTCATATAATTTTCATCAAGTATTATATAACACATACAAAAATATTTGAGATTAAAGTTGAGAAATTAAGACTTTGAAAAGTCAAATGAGGACAATTATTTTGGGACGGAGGGAGTAA